>JAYMSP010000239.1:0-65208 GCA_036897095.1 Plantago elongata | reverse complement strand
TTATATTTAATTTTGAGTATTATAAATATTTTGTGATAATAATAAAAAATAATTATATTAAATGAAATGGATGGGTGGATGGGGGTCATGAATAAACTTGATTTATGTTAAAAGGTTGGGTGGATAGGTGCATCAAAGAGAAATTAATTATTTATTAGAATAGTGGAAGGTTGTGTTGGATACGTGGTTCGTGGATAATTATGTTTTACCATTAGAGAGTATCATCGAAATCTCGTAATACTTCTAAAATAATGAATAATGATGAAACTGTTGAGAGATAGAGGTTAGATCCTGGGCATTAGAGGGAAGCACGTTTCTGGAAGAAGCAATTTGAAGTGAGTGACGTGTCTTCCTGTAACCCATCACATTTTCCCGCGAAAATCTCTTCTCTTCTCTTTTCTCTCTCATCTCGATCTCTCACCTCAATTGCAGAATCTGGAAACCCCAATTCTGATCCTCCTTCTTCTTCTTCATCGATTATCCGATCCGAATCAACAGCAAAAGCAACAGCATTGGGAAGCGAATGATCGGATTCTCACAATGTCGACTTCCGGACCGGGTCCAGCAACCAATCCGTCCGACAACAAAAACCCTCTCTCGCCCTCGATCATCAAGCTGCGTAAAATCCCGCCAATTCCGACTCGCCAGAGACAGGAGGAGGGCACTTCCGATGAAGAGGAATCCGCAAGTGACGACGATTCCGATATCACGGCCAAGCTTGGAGGACTCAATCAGATCAGGACGCGCTCCACGCTCCTGCACCACGCTAATTCTATTGGGACTCAACAGCCCGATTTCGACGCGGTCAAAGGGGAAGAGGATGGGGATTTCAGACGTCGATCGTCAGATTTTCAGCAATATGCTTCCACTTCTGTCGAACAAGGTGGAATTCCTTATTTATTCGGTTTTGAATATGACTTACTCCTTTGTGCACTTTATTCTAATGTCTAAATGGCATTTTAGTTACTCTGACATTCTTCTGAGGAAAGTGAAGGAATGAGATGAGAGGTTTTAGACTTTTAGAATGAACTTGGAGCAATGCGATCGGATGGTGGTTAATGCTTTAGACGAATCAGTACAAGGACAGATTGTAGGTTTTTTTTAAATGCTGAATGTATTGAATTCTACCAGAATGCTCCTTGGATGAATCTCGATGTCCTGTTCTGGAGTGAAATGCTTTAGGGGAAACTTCACAGACCTGGCTTATGATTCTTGTGTCCATAAAGAGTTAATGAAAGTTAGGTGTTAAGCACTATGCGTTCATTGTCGGTATTGACGATGCATTCTGTTTGTAGGCAAGAAGGTCCACTGGTGCCAATCAAAATCATTGAGGATTCCTTCACCTAGCCGGACGGTGTCAGAGGTAATCAATCATAGTTTTATTTGGTATTGGATTGCTTATACCATCCTATAATGCTCGCTTCATGGATTGAACTCGTTGTAGGGTTGCAATTCTGCTTTTGCCAAGGAAATGCAATCTCCACGTTTCCAGGCTATTCTGCGTTTGACCAGTGGTCGTAAGAAACGAGTACCAGATATTAAAAGCTTTTCCCATGAACTTGATTCGAAAGGTGTCCGGGCACTTCCATTTTGGAAATCTCGTGCCATAGGTCGAATGGAAGTATGTAGCACTTTACCTGTATCTTATGGTTCTGTTTTTAGGTCTAGGGTATTTTTTACTGGTAGTACTTCATTTAATATTATTATGTTATTTGTGTGGTAATTGTATTGCAGGAAATTATGTTGATGGTTCGATCAAAATTTGATAAATTAAAGGAAGAAGTAAATGCTGACTTGGGCATATTTGCTGGGGATTTGGTATGCGTACTTGAGGAAACTTCAGGATCTCATCCAGATTGGAAAGAATGTTTGGAGGATTTGCTGGTAATAGCGAGGAAGTGTGCAAAGATGTCACCTGGTGAATTCTGGTCAAACTGTGATGCCATAGTACAGAAGCTAGACGATAGGCGTCAAGAGTTACCCATGGGTACACTAAAGCAAGTTCATACACGCCTCTTGTTTATCCTAACCCGATGCACAAGATTAGTTCAGTTCCAGAAGGAAAGTGGCTATGAAGAAGATCATGTGCTGGCTGCACACAAGTTAAGTGATCTTGGTGTATACCCAGAGCGCATCGAGAAAGAACTGAATAAGATCTACGAACAGGACAAAAACGATCAAGATCATGTAGCCGAAGAAGTAAGCCCCGCTAAAAGTGTTGCTTCATCTGGAGCTAGCATTAGGATGTCATCTTGGAAGAAACTTCCATCTGCAGCTGAAAAAAATCGAAAAGAGCATGATCATACTGAAACCCCATCTAAGGGAAAACTTGACAACTTAAAACACAAGGAAGGTGCTGAAAATATAAGTAATTCAGTTAGTCAGGTGGAACATTCAGAAGACCCCTCGAAATTGCAGAGGCATAATTGGGGATGTTGGGATCAACAACACATGACATACGAAGATTCATTCATTTGCCGAATATGTGAAGTTGAAATACCAACAGTATATGTAGAGCAGCACTCTAGAATTTGTACAGTTGCAGACAGGTGTGATTTGAAGGGTTTAAATGTTAATGAACGACTTGAAAGAGTTGCTGACACTCTTGAAAAGATAATTGAGTTCTTAACACCAAAAAGCATAGATACAGGGCTAGAAAGTCCTGAAAATGCATTAGTGTCTGTATCAAATGTGCGGGAGTTGGATGAGCTGGTTCCTAAGAGGACCACTTTTTCTAGTCACTACTCGGAAGATATTCTGGATTGTGGGTTTGATGCTGATAACTCTTCAATTGTCGATGAGTTTCACGACTCATTGAATGCATCATATGATCGAAGCAAGAAGGCATCATCTGCAGGGAGCTTGACTCCCCGTTCACCCTTAGTTACTCCAAGAATGTCTCAGATAGAGCTTCTGCTGAGTGGCAGGAGAACAATATCTGAGTTTGAAAGTTATGAGCAGGTATTAGCTTCATCTGGTCTGCACCATCCTCCAACTTTGGATTTTTCACAATTTAATTTAATTTGTTTTTCCTCTCTTTCGGGTGAATGGTGTTCATGAAGTTAACTGTTTCCTCTCTTAGGCTATTAGCTTTATTATTTCACTAATTGCTCCATGAACTGGCATGATAGATACATAAGCTGCTGGATATTGCTCGATCAGTAATCAATGTCAACAGCAACGATTACAGCACACTGGAGTATATGATTGAGAGACTTGAAGACCTCAAATATGCCATCCAAGATAGGAAGGTGGATGCTCTTGTCGTAGAGACATTCGGGAGGCGCATAGAGAAATTATTACAGTGAGTTCAATTCCGGTTGTGAACGTCCCTGCACTTTTCATGCATATATTTATATAAATCTTCCTGCTGCTCTGTCACTGTAAAGTGTGAGGAGTGTCTTCGTTTTAAGTTCGTATTCCACTCACATTTCTTATAGATAGAGGAAATTAGCTCATATCTCAAAAAAAAAAAAACCGGGGGTTTATTTTCCTGATAGAAATTATCTTAAACATATGTTGCTAATCAGCACGATATTTTTTATTTGTCGGACATATAACAATCCTTATGATTAGGATAAAATGAAGAAGCCTACTGAACATAAGCAATGGAACCCGATCCTGTTTGCTCAAAAGATGTCAGATTTGCATGGTATGAAACAAGTGGGCGTTTGCAATATTGATTTGCGACACCACATTAGGAAATGTAATTTGGAATGTGGCAGATGGAATGGAATTTGTTGAACTATTACATCTCTAAAGTTTTTACGCCTCCAAGATGCACTTGTACTGACATTTAGTGTCGTGAGTAGAAGCCAATGTGCTGGAACTTTGTAAATTTAATCTGTTTAGCTAGGCTGCTATGTTGTTCCTTTTTCGATTTGATTTTCATTAGTCTTATTTTGTACTCTCAGGGAGAAATATGTATTTCTGTGTGGCCAGATTGATGATGAAAAGGGAGATTCACTGCATTTAGTCGCAGACGAGGATAGTCCTTCGGAAGAAGATACTATTCGCAGTTTGCGTGCGAGCCCTATAAATCTGTGCACTAAGGATCGGACATCTATTGAAGATTTTGAAATAATTAAACCTATTAGCAGAGGTGCTTTTGGACGGGTTTTCCTGGCTAGGAAAAGGTCAACTGGTGATTTGTTTGCGATTAAGGTCAGACTACTATCCTAAGCGTGAAGTAAAACATCCGAACTACTCTTCCAGTCACATAATTTAATAGATGTAATATCTTTCTGATAAAATTCATCTTAGAAACGTTACAGGTTCTAAAGAAAGCAGACATGATTCGCAAAAATGCAGTCGAGAGTATCTTAGCCGAGCGTGATATTTTGATATCTGTTCGCAATCCTTTTGTGGTGAGGAGATGCTATTACTTCAAGCTTGCATATGTGAGAATAAGATGGACCAGATAACTTTGTTAAGTACTTACTAATCTGTAATCTAATGATGAACAGGTTCGGTTTTTCTATTCTTTCACATGTAGGGACAATCTTTATCTTGTTATGGAATACTTGAATGGAGGAGACCTTTTCTCTTTGCTGAGAAATCTGGGCTGCTTGGAAGAAGATATGGCACGCATATATATTGCAGAAGTTGTAAGGAGTTCTTCTACCACTGATGTGTTCTTTTGCCAGAGATGATATTGTACTGTTACCCTTCCCAAACATTAGGTGTAACTTGCTCTCTTTTTTCCAGGTACTTGCTCTGGAATATCTGCACTCATTAAATGTCATTCACAGAGATTTGAAGCCCGATAATCTGCTGATAGGTCCCGATGGTCACATCAAGGTCAATATATAGAAGTGCATTGTTATACAATCCAAATTGTTAGTTTCTAATCTTTATAGTATGTATGGCATACTACACCCCCTTTAGATAGTGGAAACTTACATAAAATTCTAAAGTCTCTCTGATTGGTGCTAGAGTAGTAGTTCTTTATCTCAGAATTATATTTGTTAACATCCCTGCTCGTATTATATCCTTATCTAGCAACATAGATTCCAATATCTAATTTTGTTTGGCAAGGCTTGACTGAACAAGTGAGTGCTCTCAACTCCATGCTATGGCACAGCTAAATGTGAAGTTAATTTCAAACTATTAAGTAAACATGTTTCCACTTTCCATAACTATAAGATACTTTCACTTGCTCAAAGCAAAGTCCATGGACATGGAAATTCTTTTGCGGTGTGTGAGTTTTGTTTACCAGAATTCAGTTGTTTTATGGAAGGTCACATAGAGAGATTTAGTCTTATGCACATGTAATTCATCATCTGGTGTACATTATGCATTAGGATATATTCACACATGAATAAATTATTCTATTTTTCACAAAAAATCTCATTTCTACAATTACAGTTGACAGATTTTGGGCTCTCCAAGGTTGGTCTTATAAACAGCACAGACGATTTATCTGGGCCATCTGCTTTGATTAGGGATGACCAGAATGTGGCCGATTCATCACTGAAAAGAGAACAGCGGAAGAAACATTCCGTTGTTGGCACTCCCGACTACTTGGCTCCCGAGATACTTCTTGGCATGGGACATGGTTCAGATCTGTCTCATTGTTTTGTGAATGAATATTGTAGTATACACCTCTCTGCTATCTATTCTTGTGCTCATTTTCCATTTCACCTTTTCATTTTGATAGGAGCAACAGCTGATTGGTGGTCAGTGGGTGTCATCCTTTTTGAGCTCCTAGTAGGTGTTCCACCTTTTAATGCAGAACATCCTCAGGTACATCTTGCATGTGTCATTATCTTAATGTAATGAGATGCACAATGATGCATTTCTCCTTCTCATCACTCGTGGATTTTCGCAAATCACTCCCTTTTTAGCCTTGGAACTGATTCTTGGTGAACTCGATGTGCTAAATGGGATCTTTAATGGATGCTTCTGAGTAATGATTAGGATACCACCATTTTTTTCAATTCCTATTCTGTTATTTCTATCATATGTATGGCTTCACTCTACTTTCACAAGTACACGCTTCAAACTTCATCTAATGTACTTTGTTATTTGAGGAATAAAAGAAATTAATGTGTCAGATTTAGTCTTTTAGATACTATAATCTGAACATAGTACCTAATATCAGCAAGAAACATAGTCTAGAGGAATCTTAATGGCATAGTTCGTCATTCTCTATTCCTACTTCGGCAGAGAAAGCAACAGTAGGAGGATCACTGGGAAAATGCAAGAAATATTTGGGACAGATATGGACCTAACGTCGTAGTTTGAAATGGATTTGTACCAGTAAAGACTGGAAACTGATGCGATAATAAATCTTTTCCTCAATATATGGAACCTCATACAGAAGTAATGTTTCCAGATATGGGGGTCAATTTCTGGAAAGTGAGAGTGAAATCATCATCTCTTCTGTTACTTGAGCAAGGGTATCAGAATCTTATACTATTTTTCCAAATATTTTATGCATATACGACGGCTATCATCAGACGGTATCATCAAACCGTAACTTTATCTTTGGTTGATTGGATTATTTGATTGTGGAGTGTCAGTAAGTGAAACTAGGTCTTTGGGTACCATTGTTGGTGAATATGCTCTTTTTGGTCCCATGGCATTTTTTATCGAGCTACTTGAGTGGGTGCTCATTAAAGAATATGAATTTATATTTATAGTGATGATTGATATTACACGAAAATGCTTGTCATCAACCTACTACCTGTCAGAAAGTTTTCTGGTTACATATTGAATGATCTCCTTAATATTTTTAGACATCCCATGTCAATTTACTATTGTTACGTTCCCAAGCATATATCAGAAGAGTGTACTGTTACGCGCTCTGATCTCATGCCTAATCGTGTAATCTTGTTATCTGGTACCTGATAGATATGATATCATTTGTTTTATTGTGTAACTATAGATTAGTTCTATATTGATGTGATTGTTTTATGGTGCAGCTAATTTTCAACAATATTATCAATAGAGACATACATTGGCCAAAGGTACCAGAAGAAATGAGCTCTGAAGCTTATGACTTAATTAACAAGTAAGCTCCATGTGAAGCTTGTAAGCATTTATCTGATCTGGTTACAAGTAGTACTTGAGTAATTATTATCAGAGGCTGATAGTTACAAGAATCTTTCAGCTAAATGTCATCTTTTGTACGCATCCTATCTCACTACTGGAGTGCAAATTTGAGAAAAAGCAAGCACTCCACTAAAGAAATTGAAAGGCATTGGAATATTAATCAAGCTTTATGCTAAATGTTATAGAGGAATACATATTGATAATTTCATGCATAAGAAGATAAATTTCTATATACTAGACCGTTCCAATTTGATTCAGTTGATAAAGATTTTGCAAATTCTGCTGAATATTTATTTTCTTTTCGTGCAAGGGTTGCTTATGCAAATCTTCAAAGGCAACAACTGCTCATTATTTGAATATATAACATGAATCTGTCCTGCTATAAACTCTGTAGCTGAAATAACTTTCTGCTTTCATTTTCCAGATTGTTGAATGAAAATCCAGTGCAGAGACTAGGCGCAACAGGTGCGGGTGAGGTAATAATACAGCTAAGAGATTCTTTACGTGTACAAACAACATAAGAAATTTACAATGTCCCTGTTAACTTCCAGGTTAAGCGACATGCTTATTTTAAGGACATCAGCTGGGACACTCTTGCAAGGCAGAAGGTCTTCATCTACTTTTAAGTTTTAACCCCCCATAACACTTACCTTCCCACAAGCGCACTTGGTTGCATAATTTTTTTTTTGAAACGGCCAAAATTATATTAATAAGAGTCAAGAACACAAGTAATGCTCCCAATAAACAATTACAAAGGAAAAGAAACAGATCTCCTAACCCAAAAAGTTAAGTTCCAAAACCACAACTAGCAGAAGTCCTCACCAGAAAGAACCAAAATACACAAAGTCCATAACTCAAATCTATAACTCTGGCAAATACAACCATCAGAAGCTCCTTGGTCATAACCCTTCAGTCTTCACCACAAAAAAACTGATCCCAAAACTCACGAACAGTTATACTAGACCGTTCCAATTTGATTCAGTTGATAAAGATTTTGCAAATTCTGCTGAATATTTATTTTCTTTTTGTGCAAGGGTTGCTTATGCAAATCTTCAAAGGCAACAAGTGATTCACTTGGAATGCATAAATGAAGCCCAAAATTTATTTTGGAATCATTTATGATTTTCTTCTTTCAGAAGTGTTAGAATCTATGGTTTGCATTTATTTATGTGTTTCTCTTCTTGCCCACCAGGCAGCATTCATACCTTCTGCTGAGGCACATGATACCAGTTACTTTATGAGCCGATATATTTGGAACCCGGAAGAAGAGAATGTTCGTGGAGCAAGTGATTTTGATAGCGTCACTGAGACTGGCAGTCCGTCTTGTAGCAGTGGTTCATTCAGCGCCATGCAGGATGAAGATGTTAGTTTTTGTCTTAAATATGCTTTATTGACCTCCGAAAAGCTGTGTTCAATCAGACTCCCGGGCCTAGTAAAAGATCATCTGTTTGATATTCCATTGAAAGATCATCAGTTACATGTTTTACCTAACTAAAAGTATTCAACATTCCTCTTTCCTAAATTTTGGATTAATATCTAAAACAATGTCCTATTATCTAAAGCAGGCAGACGAATGCGGTAATTTAGCAGATTTTGGTGGTGGTCCTACCCTTGACGTGAAGTACTCATTCAGTAATTTCTCCTTCAAGGTGAATTTTTATGTTGCTGTTTTAAATACAGTTGCTATAATATTATCATGTTATTTTTGCTGAATGTGGACACGTATAAATAAATGCAAGACATCTCACTTGGGTATGGGTTGGAGCTTTGGGTCTGGTTTTTAATCAAGTTTCTAGCAAATAGTGAGGGTGTACATACATTGTAACCACAAACTTACTTCATATGTAGATAACTCCGGTGTACTGTGTGGTAAATATAGAAAAGCTTTTAGAGATGCTTTTAAACTTTTTTGGTGTATGACTAGAGACTCATTTATGGAAACTCGCCAAATCAACTGCTAAAATAATATGGTTTGCAACAGTTTCTGAATATAACCACTTGTGTAAAATTTCTCTTCAGAACCTGTCGCAGCTCGCTTCCATGAACTATGATTTGGTTACAAGGAGCAACAAAGAATCAATGCAGGATGAATGAGCCTGTGATCCTTGAGAAGAGGAATGTTTCAAAGCGAAGACCTCAGTTGGCCGCTTGCTTCGCCTTCTTACTGCGTGGGCCTCCAAGTGTAACATGCTACGATGACTGTCAACACACAAATGCACTGCACAGAATGAGCTTAACTATGCAAGACGCGGCCCTCTCTCTGTATTTTTGTAAGAATGAGGCGGGCGTTAGAGACAGCATTGTTGTATATATGCATGTTACTTTGAACCTGTGAAGTGTAACCCGAGAGGAATGTTCCACTTGTCGTCCTCTGGTAGTTTGTATTCCTTGAATGGGAATGGAAGAGATGATAATATTGAGCTTCAATGGACATATCGTATCATAAGTTAGAAATGGGATTTCATCAGCTGTTAGTATAGCAATGTAAGAATAAATGACGATTTTAGTCGGTCATTCTTCATATGTTTTGAAGATTTCCAATTCTTCAAAACATCATGGCAATTTGTGGGGTTTGGGAACTCCAAATATTTGAACATTTTCATCATCCTCACATAGAAGGGAAAGAGAATCTAAATTAAGTGTAGTCCTAATAATCGAAACAACTTTGAACCGACTACTTTTACTATAATAATTAATATTCAATTTGAAAGTTTACTAAATAATTTGTACCGCCCTGATTTTCTAGAAATACGAACTGAGGAAATACGACAACGAACTTACTTGAAAAAATTGCAAACGTGGTTCGACGCCTTGTGCATCCTTACACTTGACATGAAATTCTTGAAAATAAGTTCATAAACTAGAAAAGATATGCAACGGAATTACAAATCATAAAATCCTTGAAACTTTACAAAGTAGAAAATCGTGAACTTCTAGTGATTATTGCTCTGACAACGCTCCACTCCAAGCTTGACTTCAATATCTAAAATTTATATTTTAGACAGGGTCAGTTATGACCACTATCTGAGCAAGTATCATGTACGTGACATGACTTAAGTTCTATCTTCATGTCTCTTAAGCTTTTAATCTTGATTAATACAATGCAACCTATGACTTGAATTAACCTGACACTGAACACATGATTTAACTTCTGAAAAGTTTAACTTTAACAAGAAACTTGACTTGGAAACATACTTAAAATCTTAACATAACATGATCATGAGCTCATTTGGCATCGCAAGTTACATACCCAGCAGATGGTGACCGCTTAACATGGATAGTCACGATTTGCTAGTTGCCTAACCGATGGTGAACGCTTAACATGGATAGCCACGATTTACTAGTTGCCTAGTCAATGGTGACCGCTTAATTTGAATAGTTTGCTAGTTGCATCGCCTATGGTGACCGCTTAACTTGAATAGTCACGATTTGCTAGTTGTCTAGTTGATGGTGACCGCTTAACTTGTTTGATCATGATTTGCTTGGAATACCTTACTAGTCCCTTACTTTACGTGACTTGAAATCTTTTTGACTTAATTTGGAATCTTTCTTAAATTTAAAACCTTCAAAAAAAAATTTTAATGAATGTATGATCTTAAACTCTAAATTCATGAATGTATGATTTTAAATTATGTATTAAAACATATAATATAGATCATCATTCCTAACATGATTAAGAACAATAACAATAACAACATTGCACCACACTGTAATGTAGAGTAAAGGTACACACAAAAGCCACAAGAAAGCAACAAGAGCATACGGCTCTCATTTGGTCTTGCAGTACCAATATATAACATCTAGGGCTGCTCATTTCATCTGGATCTGCAAATCCGGTCCGTTATCCGCTAAAACGGATCGGATCGCGGATGGGGTTTTTCCTCATCCGTTTTAAACGGATAAATCAGGCAGATATTCGCATATATCCGTTTATCCGTCTAAACTAGGGTATTATTGTAATTTTACTTGCCCTAATTCTCTACTCCTACTCCTAGCCGTCTTCTCCATTCTCATTTCTTCTTCTCTTCCAGACTTTCACATTCCACAGTTCTTCTTCTCCGCCGATCCGCCAATCAGAAGTCAACCCGCCGTCGTCTTCTTCTCCGCGGTCTTCTTCTCCGTCGATCCGCCGATCAGAAGTCAACCCACCGTCCTCCTCTTCTCCGTGGTCTTCTTATCCGCCGATCCGATCGATTTTAGTGGCCGGTGTTCGAGTTTGAAGGAGGCGGCCGGTGTTCGGATTTTTGGAAGAGGTCGTGGGTTCGTTTGGGTCCAGCCGTGTCTTAGTGTTGGTGTGAACTGGGGCTGGCGAAATTGAATCGAATCAATGGATTGGAGCAACGTCACGGCGGAGGATCTCGTGGAGGCGCTGCAGGAGGTGGATTGGTCGTCACCACCGCGTCCTATATCGGAGTTCTTCTCTCGATTCACTGTGCCTCTTTTTCTTTTTCTTTTCTCTTCTTTCCCTTTCTCTTTTTCTTTTCTTTTTATTTAAATTTACCGGATACGGATATCCGCTGGATTTATTCGTTATCCGGCGGATTTATCCGTATCCAATCCGCTTGGAATGGATTGGATAACGGATGGACTATCATGGGCAGTGACAATAAAGTCAAGTCTTCTAATGATGAGTTCAGACAAACTTGATTATACCAATAGTGACTGAGGATAAGTGATCTGCCTTAGTAGTAAAATCACACACTTATCAAATCATATCATCATTATCATCCGAATTACAAGCATCACAGATCTGAACATGCTCTCCAAACAACATCTAATAGTCATCGGGTTTTAATCAAATTTCGTACATTATTCTTGATCATGAACAACACATGAATAAGCTTCATAAAGAATTGTATAAATTTACATTCTTAATATAGATAACAATCGAACACTCAATATTAACATCATATAAATACATTGTGAATGCAAGTTCTAGGGGAACTTGCCTGGAAGAGAACAAACACGAGAAACAAGGATCGATGATGGGTTGGAAAATGACTCTCTGTTCGGCAGATAATACAAAATGGTTGGGACGTCAAAACGGAGATCCCTCCTGTGACAATATAGAATGGTGTGTTAGGAATTCTTTCTCCAAATATCAGCTCAATCCAACGGTTAAATAATCGGAAAATAATTTTTGAAGTTTGGTTCGTCTGGTAGAATTATGTGTGCGAGAGTAGTGTGTTTGGGCAATGTTCTTTGAAAATACGGGTTAGAGTTGGATAAGGCAGACTTGGACTTGTAAATGGGTTAGATAATGGGTTGGGAAGGGAAAACTTGAAATTAAAAGGTAAAATAAATGGACAAAGAAAAATTTGCTTCGAACTATGCTCTGACGTTTGGTTCGGTGTAGAACACCTAAGTTCGAATTTATACGAATTTTCTGCCTATTACATAATCATTAAAAAATTTAATTGTTTCATAATTTTAAAGAGTGCTAAGTAACTTAGAATTACTAATTACATACAACTATGGCCGAGTAACTGTCCTAACGGTCTAATTACATACAATTATTGTCGATGAGCTGTTCTAACAATTTTAATTATACTGAATCGAGCTCAATCCATGGAATTTTTTTTTTAAAGAAAAAGCCTTATACCTTACGGGGAGGGACGATAAGGAATTATCTAAAAGTGTGCTTAGTGTCACTATGTAATAGTAAGTGTCACATTAAGTAATAATACTATCACTTTTTGCTTCATCTATGCTTGGTTCTGCCATCATGAACTCTGGGATGAGTGTATCCTCCTTGTAAACTCCAAAAGTTTCTGCAGTTTTGTTGTGTTTCTTTGAACCTTCTTCATGGTTTGCAACTGACTCAAGGAATAAGGAGATGGGTTTTTTTTGCATGTTCTACCATGAATTGTGGTTCACTAGTGCCAGGTAAGCCTTAGATATTTGTTGATTCTGGAGCTGTGGTCATTGGTATTTCTGTGGAATGTCGTTTTTTGGCAATGTGTTGTTCTTCCACTATCCTTGTTGGAAGGAAGGATGATGAACCAAAACACTCGGGTCTTGTGAGAAAGAGAGAGGTTGTGATTGGACCATGTAAGAGCACTAGTTGAAGGAATCTCATAATGGATCTTATTGTTATATTTAGGATAAAATAATGAATTGTAGGCTAAACCATCAAAATTTCAAGAATCATATTTAAGTGATGGCTCACAAAATAATTTAGGACTCCCTAAAATATTGCTCAAATTATTTTGAAGGGAAATATTGGGGTCCACTAATTTGTTTCATACTTTTACAATATATACAGGTCACCTGAGGTGATGGACTATAATTAGGATAGTACATCATTTAGGGTGATATTTAGACAAAATTATAAGTATCCTACAACTAGTGCTCTAAGGTGGTGTATAGACTCGGTAATGAGTAAAGATATCATATGGCATATTGATTGGAGTGGGAACTTTAGGTTGGCTTTTTAAGTAATTAAGTTGTGTGTTAAGGAACTTGAGTTCAGATTTTGTCTGGCTTATAATGGAAGAGGTAAAAGAAATAATTGATGCCAGGTGTAGGAGTTCCTGGTGAAGAGATGATATCTTTTTGTTTATTTCTTTGATAGAAAGGTCTAAGATAGTTATATTTTTATCAATTTGGTTGAGGAAATTACTCTGAGCCGCTGCATTTTTCTAAATGTCAATTTAGAGTTGCTTCTGTTGCACTGATCTGCTTTGTGGATCTGTCTGCATTCTTAATGATTGGATTTACGACTTTCCAAGAATGCTTGACATTATCTTGCTCAAAGTAATTATGGTGGAAAACTAAGATTCTGTGGATTTTGTGATGAAGATGGCCCGAACATGTAGCATTCTCAAATATCTTCTCGGACATGAGGGGTTGGTTGTGAATTTCCTTTGGATGACTTATTTGGATACAATACATAGTATTCAAAAGTCTTTCCATTGTGTTCACCAAGAAGTCCAACCTGTGGATCTTCTGATTCATACCTTTGTTTGATGATTTGCTAAGAAGATTTCTTCTTTCTTCTTTGCTTGGGCGTCTCTTCTTCATCGGAGTTATCTGCTAAGCACTTCTCACAGTCACAACCATCAGAGATTTTATGACCTATCTCATCTGCAAACGAATATATGGGATCTCCGAGATAGTTGAATGATTCAATTGGGACACTAGGTAAGTATGTGATCCGGCTCATGGTTGGTGACTCTCCTGGTGGTGAGCTTGCATTTATCTCAGTGCAAAAGACTAATGGACGAGGCTTGTCTCTTTCTTGTTGCTTGAAAGAGATCTCAATGGGTCCTTCTTTCCTCTTGTTGATGGAAGAATCCAATGACTGAATTTGCATGCTGGTGTCGTGGAACTTTTCATAGTTGGTCACCCATGACTCTAGTAGAAGCTTGAGTAGTTCATCTCATGGAATTTACCTTGGAATATGGATGCATGATGGACTGTGTTGTGACTCCAACTGTAGTAGTAATGCATCTTCATTGTCTTGTGGGAGACTCAAATCAATCACATGATTTTGCACTCTGTAGTGTTGTTGAGTAGGTGTTCAAGATTTGTGGAGCACCTGTGATCTGCAACTGTATCTGGATGTTTTGGTAGATTTGTGGATCATCCGGTGCTATGTTGAAATTAGGAAAACGTGTATTCCTGCATTCAATGTTGTCTGGAGTATTGCAATACATTCAGATTGATACTAAGGCATATGGTCACCCTCTACTCAAAATTTGCGTTGGTTCCTTATGTAGTTTGCCATGAAATTGACCTCACGGTAACAACTCTTCAAATACTGGGCAAATTGGCATAGGTAATGCAAACTATCTTAAATACTCGGGTAAATTGGCATAGGTAATGCAAAATCTCTTAAATACTCGGGCAAATTGGCATAGATAATGCAGATAGCTTACGTGTTAGTGTTAGAATGTAGATATACGTGTTCAAAAGTATTTAAATTTGTGTCGGACTTTAAATACACTGGTATTTTTGTTGATATTTTAAAACCGATACATTTGGATATATATCTTCTATTGAGGTAAGTTGGAAAAAGAAAAGTGATATCCTTTTCCTGAGATTTGATTTGATGCATAAAATTGATTGATTCCTTCTGAAAGTACACTCTCACACACATGAACATAGGTGCCTGCCTGCTACCAGCTTGACAGAAAGTCTCCTCGAAGAAACGCTAAGCCATTTCAGAAGAAACTTTGGGGTAAGCATCAAAACATGTGGAGGCGCGTGGCTTCACTCTCGCCTCTGGTTTCTTCATCACGCATTCTCGATCAGGTAATACTCGATCTTCACTTTCTCTTCTCGATTGCAATTTTCATTTCACCAATTGCTTTTCCCTTTTTTCTAGATCAAATCAGCTTACGGATTCAATGCTTCACGCTTTTTCACCACTCACATTCTCAAACCGGTATCCTGTTCGTCTCTTCTCTCATCTGATTTATACTTGTTTTTTTTTTTTTTTGCATTTATTAATATTATATTCTGTTCGATTGATGTTGTGATTCCGATTGGAAGCTGTTTTGTTGCAAAATTGGATGTGTACATGTGTTTTGTTTGTTCGATTGTTTGCATATATCCAGCTAATTAGTTTTACTGTGCGTGTTACTTCATAATGATGATGATATCCTAGTTTGTTGTGGATCTGTTTAGCTACTACTCTGTGTTTTTAAGTGATGAAAGTGTGTGTAGGAATCAGCTACTCGATTTAGTTAAGTGATCGGAATGCGTAAAACTCAGCTACTTCATTTAGTTAAATTTGCATTTGGAGCATGATATCTTTCTGTCTGGGAAGCTAGATGGATGCTTTCCATGCTTCTTACTGTACTGAATGGTTGTCATTAGCTTACGTTGCTTGACCTACTCATCTAGGGATTACTAGTTTATTTTATTTTATTTTATTTATTTATTATTTTTTTTAATCTTGAAAGTTCTGGTTTACGTCTGTTCAGATATAAATGAGAATGTCTGCATTTTCCTGAATTCATGCAGACAGAGGATGGGGCTACTGGTCAGAGAAGATTGCCATTTATAACCTTCGTCTTGGGTAATTAACTTGAAACCTACTCATTTTTTTGGATGATGATAATACTACATTTTCTGACAGAGTACTGAAGAATACATGAATGGATGTAGATTAATTGGTCATTGATTGCAAAAACTCTTTACAGGTAGGCCTGCTACTTTTTTTAATGGAAGTAATTAACTGTGTGAAGAGACATTTCTTTGCCTGGTTATGGCAATTTAGCATGACTGGAAGGAAAGGAACTAGCAGGAAAATACCTTTACATTATCATTCTTCTTATCTTAAGCATTTCTATATATGTAGCAATTAGGATTTTCTTATAGAATGATCTACTTAGTCTTGTGATCATTTTTATGCCTGGCACCAAGATAATTAAACTGGAACATTTCTGATCTTATTGTCTCTTTAGGAGGTCCTGGGAGTGGTAAAGGTACTCAATGTTCAAAGATAGTTGAAACTTTCGGGTTTACTCATTTAAGTGCGGGGGATTTGTTGAGAAATGACATTTCTTCCAATAGTGAACATGGGTAAGAATGCTTCCAGTCTTTTGGTGAAAATCTCTCGTGTCACCCGGAAATTACATTTCCTGACTGCTGGTATCATGTTGCAGGTCCATGATTCTTGATACAATCAAGGAAGGGAAGATCGTTCCTTCAGAAGTGACTGTCAAACTAATACAAAAGGCTATCGAAGCAAGCCACAATGACAGATTTTTAATTGATGGTTTTCCAAGGACTGAAGAGAACCGTGTCGCTTATGAGCGAGTTGAGAGCTTCTTTACCTCCCATTTATCTTTATTAATCTGTTTCTCATTCCTGGTTTTATGTTAGCTAATAATTGAGTGATCTGAAGAAAATGCATATCTAGATCATACATTTTTGGCTGTTGGAGAAGAATACTGAATCTTATTCGTAAATGCAGATTGGCAATGAGCCTGACATTGTTCTTTTCTTTGATTGTCCTGAAGAAGTAATGGTGAAACGAGTGCTAAATCGCAATGAGGTATGTGTTTCCTTCCTCTTATCGCTTGTTTCTCGTCTCTCCATACTGGTACTTATTGATTTCCCTTCCACTCTTGTTTTTGCACAGGGACGAATTGATGATAATATAGAAACTGTTAAGGAACGTCTTAAGGTATTCAGAGCGCTGAGTCTTCCTGTAGTAAGGCACTATTCTGAAAAGGGAAAACTGTACACGGTATGAAGTTTAGTATGTCTTCATTTTGTGTGTTATGGATGCTTCCTCAGTAATTGGTTGTGATCAAAGAATGATACTCAGACAAATTGCAAAATATGGTGCATTTTGTATACACGTGCTATATACAGCTTTATTTCACTATTACATTTCTCTGATATACAAAACTCATCATTCCCCTGGATCTTAAATTATTAAAAAAACACTTATCATAATTATTGGATGCTCACAGATTGATGGTACGGGATCTGAACATGATATATTTGAAAGGGTTCGCCCAGTTTTTGCTGCACTGATTGCTGAGGTACAGTTTCATTCATCTAAAGATTTGTTATATTAGAAGTCTGGTTTAACGTTCAGTTAATAATAAGGCTGATTCAGTATCATCTTGAATTCATTAGACTTGGAATTCTGGTGCTGGACGATTGATTTGATTATTTGACATGATATTGACATTTCAAAAAAGAATACTCCCCCGCAAGATTCTCTATTTGTGTCGTGAAATGCATCTTTGGGATTTAGGATCTACTCAGCTTAAATCTCACATCTCTGCGCTTAAATCTCATATCTCTTTCTAAATAATACTCCCCTGCAGGATCTACATAATCTCATATCTCTGCATTTAAAGCTGTCTGCTTGCATGAACTTGACATCACCCCATTACATATTATGTTATATCGCTTCAAATTCTTACGATAAATGGTCTCTTAAGGAAAATTTATCTTGGCAATATAGCAAACTCTGAGGTGCTATTATGCAATGTCAACTACACAATCTTCTTAATGTCGTTTTCCATCCCCAAAGAATTTAGATAACAGATACCACACCCTCACATCTTACAATTTTTATCATCCTATCATGTGATTTCTGTTGCTTACATACATCCATATATGTTGCCTTGTGATTCCCTTGGTAGTGCATTATGGTTGATACACTTCTGTGGCAGGTGAACCAGCAAAGCCATTAGCTGTAAGCTCAGGATTCAGGAAACTATACTAACTTTGGAAGAATCTTTTTGTCACTTCATGGGTTTTGCGTATTGAAGGGAAGCTGCCCCTGAAGAAATTTGAAAATCGAAATAGGATCAAATAGCGACCTGCAGGTCTGTAGTCTGTAGTCTGTAACCTGCACTTTTGTCCATGTAACCTTAATAACTAAATACAAGGTGGTAAAGAAGAGGGGAAAAGTGACATTCTATTTGTGCAAGAAGACGAGCAGTATGTACTATACCAGCTGTTTAACTGATGTAGACTATAGAATTCGGCCTGTGATTTCTCAGCAAAGTTATCTGAGAATTCCTCCTGTATTCTAAATCGATATATCAAATTCACATATACCATGAGATGAATTGTTTTTTAGAACTGCCACAATATTTCTGTTGCATCTTCCTACTAATGTTCATGTACTAAGGATCTATGGAATGTGTTTCCTCTGCGAGTGAATACAAAACAAATCAAACCGTTGGAAATATAGGTTTTCAATTCTACTTCGAGTTTAGGTTGAATTTCACTATAAATTACGAGGTCTTTAATATTAGCAACTCTAGGAAAGGGCCACTATTTCAACCCGTTACCGCGTATTTCAATCCTTTGCCATTTGAGCTGGAGTCATTTCATTTGTATATTTGTTTTCTGCTATATGACAAGAATCAAACCCAAATATGTACCTCTGCATAAGCCATGATATGTCGATAGTATTGCCTTATTGGCCAAGTGATGTAATCTAGTTAGGTGTGTGTCAAATTAATCAATTGTATTGCACTAAACTAGTACTACTATTCAATGTGAGATGGTGAAAAAGATCGAAACCTTAGAGCCTTCCAACCTAGGACACCGGCCACCATATTGAAACCTCCATAGCCATAAGCCTACCCCTACCAAGCCCTAGATCTTCGTAGGTTACCGGTTAGCACCAGGTTAGGAGTCAGAAGTTCTATACTATGATCGAGAGGCAAGGTTTTGTTCATGAGAGATGGAAGCGTAAAGTTGAGGATTATTCGAGAACCATTTATGTAGCAAATTTTCCGTTCGGTTGGACGCAAGTCGATTGAAAATTTTCATGGACCAGTAGTGGATGTCTATATCCCAAGCAAAAAGAATAAGGATGGCAGGAGGTTTTGCTTTGTTAGATTTGAGAGAAATGTGAATCTTGGGGAGATACCTGCTAGAAGTGAAGGAGATTTGGATTGGTCTTCATAAGCTACTGGCAAATCGATATACTCCTCTAGCTGCAGGAATCCATCTCACCTGCCAAAACACAGAAAAGAACTACTATATTTGTTAGCAAAAGGGTAACCCACATTACAAACCATTACAACTATCATTTTGGGATTCTTAAGAAAGGCAGACCACAATTATCTGAGGGCCTGCTTGGTTTCATTCTGCATTTGGCCTCGGTCAAATAGCGGAATCGAAGCCCGAAACACAAAATGCATCTAGAGGTGTAGTTTGACCCGAATATGTGTTAGACGTGAGTGATTGATTTGGTGTATTGTTATGCGTCAGAGATGTCGTTTTCATGTCCGAAATACACTTTTCGGGACACATTTAGTGGTTGGTAAATATGCCATTTGGTTGGTGGGGCCTATACTTTTGCTAAATTAATGACATTTATCACTTATTCTATGTTTTGACCGGATCAGGCCGGGCGGCCTGACCGGCTCAACCGTAAAACTGCAAGCGAGCGGTCCGTTGTAGGACTGAAAACTGTCAAAAAACCATTTCCCAGAAAACACCTCGAGCCGGCGGAAAGCCGGACCGAACCGGAAATCGGCAAACCGCCGGCTCGAGGTGATTTTAGAAAAAAGAAGTTGAATCCCTTTTTTGCAATTTAAGAGAGAAAACTAGTTTATTCCGAATAAAATAATATTGAAAATTATAAAATAGAAATTATTTATTTTATTTTTCCGATGGCTCGAGAATGACTCGATAAATGTTCGGGAAGTGATTTTCCATTTTTCCGGAATTTATTTACGAGCCATTTGGTAGCCAGAACGAATTAGTTATATATAGTTGTAGAAAGATCGGAATACCCTTACTTCCCATTTCCCTTCCTTTTGCCAGCAAGGGCATTTTCGTCATTCTATTGTATCTTCTTCCCCAAAACCCAACTAGCCGTCTGTAATTTTCTTTCACGATCGATTCGATCGATCCACGGCCGAACTCCTCCGCCGCACTCCACACCAGTTCGCGCCTCCCCGTGCCAAGCCGCCCGGATTTCGTGCCCAATTCGCCGTCTTGTTCAACGAATCAGCCAGTTTCCTTCCCGGAGAAGGAAAGCGACGCCGCCGTGGGGCCAAACCCACGCGACTAACGGCCGCCATTTTACGCGTGATTAAGCGCGAGGAACGGAGGGCGAGGGAGAGGGATACGCGGCCGAAATAGAGGGAAGGAACGTGGTCGATTTTCGGACCACCATCTCCACGCCGACACCGCCTCTGTCCGCCGCCGTGAGGCTATAAATAGCCGGCTCCAGTCCGTTTTCCATTTCACACCACTCCATTCTGCTCTCTCTACTCTACTCTCTCGGTGTTCTTCTCTTTCTCCTCCATTTTCCCACATTTCGGCCAAATCGCCGCCCAACTCCGGCCAAGTCGCCGCCGTGCTCCGCCACCTACCGCCACTGCCGAATAGTCGAATCTCGGATAAGTGTCGTTAACTCGACCGACTCCGGTAAGTTTTTCTCGATCGATTCGATTCAATTCGAATATACGAACGAGAAATTAATAAAATATACCTCGCAGTCATTTCATCCCGGCCCCGTTCGACACGTCGTTACTCTGCTCGTCGCTCGACGTGCCCTCGGTTAGTGCCGTATTATTTTATTATCATTTTTCGATAGAAATTATCGTTAACTAATTACCCTTAGTCTTAATTAGTTAACGTTTAAAATTATCGTTAGTAAATAGTTATTGTAATTAATTAATTACCGTTAGTTATCGTAAGTAATTATCGTTAAGCTAATGATCATTAGTCTTAATTAATCGTTAATTAACGTTAAAAATTATCAGTAATAATTAATTATTATAATTAATTAATTATTGTAATTAACTAAGTACCGTAATTAATTACCGCTAGTTAATTATCATTAGCCTGGATTAATTATCGTAAATTAATGTCATTAGTATTAATTAATTATCGGGTAATTAGCGTTAATTATTATCGTAATTAATGAAGGGATAATTATTGTTAATTTGATAATTATTAACTGCTAATAGAAATTAAGTTATACTGTTATATTAAATGAATGTCGACTTGCCGTCGACTAGGAGTTAGGAATATAATATTATGGTATACTGTTGGAGGATGGGATTATTGGACAGACTTGTTGTCTGTAGTTGGATTGTCTGTTGAGAAATAAAATACTGAGTAATTATTGGAAGCCGGATAAAACAACATCTTACCGGATTAATAGAAATGAGTGACAGATAAATAAACAGTGAAGCATAATTAAGTGACAGAATAGAGAAAAGGCTAAGATATTATTAATTATCAGGTACTTAAATAAGTATTATTATCTGTTTATCAGGATCTTCGGAAGCTCCTGAAACGGTGAGTGATAGCTGGCTTTCGGCATCAGGCCCTGGAAAAGTTAAAGTGCCATTGTTCATTCCTCGTATTTCAATTCTGTATATGTTTATCTGTCTGATTGTCTGACACTGACTTCAATTAGATGCCGATCCATGATTGACTTGACTAGTGATTGTGACCCTTAACTGTAAACTGTAGCAAACCGTGTCTAGGAATTACCAAGTGTTATTGACGTGAAGTTTATGAGTTCAGTTTAAGTGTCAGTGTATTCTGAAAGTGATAGTATTTCCCAAGTGACAGTGTACTAAAGTGAAAGTGAATTCTGGAAATGTTTTCCAGCTAGTGAAGTGATATAGTGACAGTGTACTTTGCATATCTTATTGTTCTTGCATTTCTGATCCTCATTGCATTGCACGAAAACTGTTTTATAAAAGGGCAACCACATACTGTTTTCTTAAAAACTGGGAACCGTATTCATTTATCGATGTGTAATCAGCCTGGATCTTTGATCCTGGAGTGTTGCTATGAAAATAGCGTGGACCCATGGTCCTGAAGTGTTGATGTGAAAACAGCGTGGATCTATGATCCTGAAGTGTTGATGTGAAAACAGCGTGGACCCATGGTCCTGAAGTGTTGCTGTGAAAACAACGTGGATCTCTGATCCTGAAGTGTTGATATGCAAATAGCGTGGACCACTGGTCCTGAAATGTTGTTGTGAAAACAGCGTGGATCTATGATCCTGAAGTGTTGCTATGAAAATAGCTTGGGTTTCGACCCTGAAGTGTTGTTGTGCAAACAGCTTGGGTGACGACCCTGAAGTGAGTGATATTGGAAATCCCCAAAAGTGTTAAATCAAAGTGTTGTGTTGGTTTGCCGCATTTATTCTATTCATACGCATTTCACGCATGCTTGACTATCCTCACTGAGTTTTCGTGACTGACACTCTCTTTGTTTCAATAATTTACTTTCCCAGATTTTGAGCACGAGGACAGGCTCGGGTAGCTCAAACAGCCGGACAATTGGCAAATTTTCGCTGCTGCAGTTCTAAGTAGATGTGTGTTTTCTATTTTCTACTTTCATTTTTACTTATGCCGTACATACGGTGTGTAACGGATAAAGTATTGTAATATTTTAATAAATGTGTATTTGAGATATTCAGCACAATCCTTGACGTCTGAACCTGATCCGGGGTGCTACAGTTTTCTTCTTTCACCTAGACCTCCGTTCTGAATCTCGACGACTTTACGGCCGATTTCGCGCATGATTTTATGGCGTCACTTGTCGGCCTCAGGCAGGTCGCGGCACTCGGAGGCGAGAAAGGGGCGGCGCTCCTTGGGCTTCTTCTTCTTGTCAGCTTTCAAGGTAATGAATCGATTTAGCATCTTCTTCTTGGGCTTCTTCTTCTTCTTCTTCCGGCGCCACTTGTCGGCTTACGAGCCATGGCGAAGGTTTTCCGGTGGTGTTCGGAGGTTTAAATGGAGGTGAAGTAGTCGATGGGTCATGGGTTGTAGAGAGATTTGATTGGATTCTGATTTGGGGGAATTTGAATGTAAAGTTGTAAGCCCTAACAGTGTGTTTTGGAGTGAAGGAGGAAGAAAATAAATTTATTTGGTAAGGAAAAATGTTACTGCGCAAGTAATACTGTGCGGTAGAAGAAGAAAGACCCGTACTCAAAATACAACCTAGGTGGGCACTAACTAGAATCTGAAAATTTTATTTGGGACTAAAACAACGGGTTATTTTATTACCATGTGTTCTTTGCGGGTTACCTTTAATATTTGCTTTGTTCCTTGCCTATCTTAAGTAACAAAGCTTGACCCTTTAACCGATAGGTTTGTCCCCTTAAATAATACCCCTTGTCCTAGAGATAGAAGATGGTGTTGCTTCACTTTTATACAACAAAGTTCTAGCCCTGCTGCTATAAATATATTTTACTAAAGGAGCTCTAAGAAAAACTTTTGGAAAGGAAATCTCCTTGCTATGTTAATTGCCATTGCTACAAGCAGAAAAAAAAGTTAGAAGAAGACGACTGATGGTGACGGTGAAGATGAATAACATGAGATACACGCATTCGAGGGGTGAGAGTGGGCATTTGATGCCTCAGACAAAATTTGTATTAAAAATGTCCTCAAATCAACGAAATTTAGAACCAAATTGATTTTCCCCACTCTTCTTGTATTGTAGTATTATATTTCAACTCTTAAATTATTGTCATTTCTAGAAATTTTTGTAATATTTATTTATAATTATGAAAATTTTGTATGTAAATATGTATATAAAATATTTATAATATTATATATGACGTCATACCAGTTCAAACGGCTCAAAAACGACCTAACCGGCCCGATCCGGTTGAATCCTTTTTAGGGGATGAGCAGCTCAATTGTCCGGTCCGGATTTTAAAACATAGCTTGAATTGCATATAGTGTCTGGATCAATATATTTGAGTTTGAATTACGTATTGAGTTTACTAAAAAAACGCCAAGTACTAGAAACGCAAATTACTATACTTAAATGATTACTTACGAGATCCCTAACAAAAACTTACGAGAAACTAAATGGAAGGAGTTTCTGTAGTTCTATTAAGCTGACTGTTTTTCCCAAATTCCGCCGGACTCCGTTGAACTGACTGGCCGTCGCTTTCTTCCGCATTTTATTCCATATGAGAGGCTGAATTCGCCGAAGATTGGAGAGTAATTTCTCTCTGCAGATTACACAGTTGAAGTGTTGTTTCTTCAAGTTGTGACTTCATCCTTCTGTTTTCGTTTCTCAAACTCAGTATTATTGTACGATATCTCTCCGGCAGGGCTTCATCAATCCACTGCCATAAATCACAGCCTCCAGTACGCTGGAAATAAGTTTGTGAGGTTATAAACTTCGAATTAGTCACGAAGAATGATATAGAGATTGGAGATGGTGTGAGATGTAGCGAAAATGATATAAACAGACCTGGTAATTTGATACACTTGATGAATCGGTAGTAAGGATTCAGATCGGTGTTGGACGTGAATTGGCGCACACCTGCTCCACAACCATGGATTTGATTCCGCCATTGATTCATTACTGAGTTGTTGATTAGAAGGAGTTGGGATGTGAAGTGGGCATAAGCTCATTTTGTAGATGAAATTGGGGATTTTCAGAAACCCTAATTGATTTACCCATCAAAAAATCTGATTGGGACATCTCTTTTGGCGCCAATGACGAAAATGGAGCCAAAACTCAATTTGTTTATTTTGACATATGGTAATGTTTTACATGTCAAATGCGAAATTCTCGATGAATATGTATTGCAATATTCGACTTATTATAAGTAGTATATGATCGACCCAATTGTTTGTTTATTTTCTATTTTAGTATTATTTGTACAATAATAAACCGTCTCATAAATCCATATGTTTAATTGGAGTACACTAGGTAATTGAAATCTCCATTACTATTATTTTCATTTAAGTCGTTGCAAAAATTTTCGTTAAAAGACCAAGTCAAAGTAACTTATAATAGGTTAGTTTGACCTTTTAAGAATTAGTTAAATACAATTCGAACTTAAAATAATAAAATGTCGGACGAATAAAACTTTGGTGGGGTACATATTTTGTCTTTCATTACTTAAAAACCGAGAGATGTCATTGTCCTTTTGGGAGTTTAAACACAAATAAAACTTGTCTAGTCGAGAGTATCCAAGTTCGATTTGTTCCGACTAATTGTTCAACTCGATTTATTGGTCCAACTACAAATGATCAGTAATATGACACTGCCGTTGGAAATGGACATAATGTTGCCAAAATCGAAGAGAACTAATGATGGCTCTCATGGAAAGTTGTGTGTAGTCTCTTCCATGAATTGGCCAAATGATTCCATTTTATTGGTTTTTTATCTATTGATTTCTCTAGTATCTAGAAGACTCTTCAGTTCTTGATCCTTATATTTGCTATCTTATTCTCACCCTTCTCATTACTACTCAAACTCACCCAAAAAATACTCAATCGACACTGGCGACATGGAAGGCAGACCAAGAGGCAACGGGAGTGGACCAGGAACCAGAATCGAGAAGAGGCGCGGTCCTAGGGTCGGAAAGAGGGACGTCAGCGGTAAGTTTTCTCGTTTCAAGTTTGTACTACTTTGTTAGGTTTTAGGGAAATTGGTTCAAATTTGACATGCATGAGGAATATAGACTCCAACAACCCCTAATGATCCTCATCTTTAATGTTTCACTTGTGTAGTTAGTAATTCTAGTGGAATTTTGGGAAAATTGTATGCCTACACCTTGATTAATTTAAGTCCGTGAC
Organism: Plantago elongata; assembly: GCA_036897095.1. Lineage (NCBI taxonomy): Eukaryota > Viridiplantae > Streptophyta > Magnoliopsida > Lamiales > Plantaginaceae > Plantago > Plantago elongata. The sequence continues at coordinate 39,139 of JAYMSP010000239.1, read as the reverse complement.
CCATATTGTATCTCATAGGCAGTAGATCTTGAATTTTGCATGCTTTAATTCAACTTTGTATTCATAATCGTGTTAATTTGCTCATGCATGTTAGTGAATCAAGTTTGGACAAGTTTAACAACTATTTGGTAGAGTAATTCATTTTAATAGGGTTTCAGATTGTTTGGGTTTTGAGGTTTGATTCTCGATTAGGGTTCGTGTATAGTTTGTGTTGTTTTGTTGCCATGATTTTAAGTTGATCAGTCATTTATGTTTTCGAATTCATAATTGAGCTACTGAATATGTGAAATAACAGTTTACATAAATAGTTTAATTAGAACATGTTAAACTATGTGAAATGATTGACAAATTAAGTACATGGACCCGCGTTTATTACGATTTGTGATAGTTATTTACAATTGAAGTTTGTTCGTGTAGGAATGCCTCCTCACTTGAGACTATTTGTGTTCGGTTTGGCGCAGATTTTACATGGACCCGGAGAAGGGAACCTTTTACATGTGAGGGACTAAATGATGGATTCACTATGTCAATCCAGAGACTTTCAGGCTCGTGGACTTGTTCCAGGTTACTGAATCTGTTCTTAGTTTTATGGGGAAGAATTACCCTGAGCATTGGATGAAACTTGTGTGGTTTGTTCAGCAGGGGCCAACTGATTTTCCATGTAAATACTTGCATGTGATTCAAAATGAAGATGGACTTCGCAACATATGGGTAGATGTTGCTACTGCAAACACTGTGGAGGCTCATGTGTTTATGCAAGATGCTGAGTTGAGATTTGTGAAGTGAACAAGACTCTTTTGTATGCCATTCCACTTGAAGTACCTGGACTTGTAGGTATTTTTAATGCCAAAGCTCTTAATCACCAAACTAAGTTCCATCAAAAACTGCTGAACAAGGTCAGGGCTGCTGCTCTAGGGATGGAAGAGCTTGAGGCTGAAAGGTGGTACATTTGTCAGAAGGAAAAGCCAAGGGCACCGCTTATTACCGGAGTTCGTCTTCATCCACAAAAGTACATCAAGTTGTCCAATGTTCCATGGACTACCAATTAGATGGTGTTGACTTTGTGAAGGCTGTAAGTTTGGATTTTTCTTTGAAAGGCTTGTTGATGTTTTTTAAGTTTTGAACAATTTAATCTTGTGTTATGTTCTAAGGTAGTGGTTATGGCTGGTCTAAAACAATGATCCCTCTACTTTTTACCTTTTGATTATGGAATCATAATAGGCTTAATTGAGCTATCTCAATTGCCATGCTCCTTGAATTGTTGTCATGTGTTAATACCGGCCCGTCGACTTGCTAATTATGTGCTTAGTATCTATTCTTCTGCTTTAATTTGAGTTGTTATCCTTTATGTTTGAATTTATGTTAGGTTATACATGTTTCATGAATAAGTGTTTCAATTGGGAATTCTAGTAAACCTGGAAACATATGGATTCTGCAGATTCAAGCTTCATCTTCATTTTGTTTGACATGGTACTTCTTAGCTTAAATGTGTTGCAAACAATTGATTTGATATGGTCTTAATTGGTGAAATAGAAATAGACTGTAAATTGTCAGGTTTCTTGTGGGTTGTGAGAATTCATTTTTGCAATGAATTGTGACAACCTTTGACACAATACTAAAGAGTTGTAAATGCTAACATTTTGATAAATAAGGCAACAACATCAATCTATGAAGCTTTCAACGCCTGGAGTTTTGCTTGATTCATGGACATATAGTGTCTCCAACCACTATCAAATTTATTTCTTTAAAACTTCTATTGCAGCAAACTAGCACGAAGCAAAAGGCAAAAAAAATGGATAGAAGCCACTAGATTAGACTGCTTAATTCATGTACACTCTGACCAATAATTGAATTCAAATCTTTTGTATTGATGGAGAACTAGTATGAAGTTGGAAACAAGCTAGCTTGAAGGTATACTGGAGCTTCCTCACCATTTGATTTGATACACTACTTTAGTATCTAGTGTAGTAAATTCGTATCAACTACCATTGTAAGTTAGGTGTACAACATTAATACGGGTCACGATGTGTTATCGAACTAATTTCGATTATTGTCAAGACAACCTTTCCAGCCTCTATATAAGACACAAAAACAATCTCACTATCTACCACACTCACACACTTTCCTTCAATCCTTCAGTTACATAAAAAAGCCTTCATTACCAAAAAAAATAAAAAATAAAAACCACCAACAAAATATCCCATTTCAAACATGTCTTCTCCTAAAACTCAAGCAGCCCATTATCGTGCTCAAGATATGATCTTTTACGACACGAGCTTTCCTAAGGAACATGTTGAGCGTACGGTGATTGCGATGGAGAGGATTTCTCTCGACGGCGACATTTCGTGGCACTATCCAACAGAAATGTTGTATGTTTACGATCTTGTCATCACAGAGTTGTACAACAAGTGCCACGTGCAATATCACTTTGCAGATTTGGAGAGGATCGTGAAGAAGCTGTTCGACCGTCATATGGTGTTCAACAAGTTGCTGAAAATAAGTGGGATGCAGTACGATGTGGTGAAGAATCGTTCTTCTCGTGTAACGATAAAGTTTGGGATGGAGCTATCAATGTTTGTGAAAGCATGTTTAACTTGTTATGTTATCTAGGAAATATAGTGTAGGAAAATGCCGTGTTAATTGGTCCTGTCACTTTCAGTACTGATTTCATATATTCATCTTCTCTTAACAGGATGATGAGATATGCCTATGGCAGGTGATCCAATGTGGAGTGACCTTGGTGTTGTCTTTTGAAGGTCCTAAGTTTGGAGTCGCATCCGACATGGAGGAGCTTGAGATGAGTACGGATTCGGATGAGAAACCCGATGTGCATATCGATCATGACATTGATAGCTAGATGCGTTGTTTTGAAATTAACAAGGTTCATGAAGAGTTCAAGAATCTGCCACAGGCCGTAAGAGAAGGATATCATTGCACCCTGCACGACTCTTCGGTTATCAAACAAGGCAGGTCAAATGCAACCACTCCAAGTGTGGTGCAACGTTTAAGGTTTTTTCCCCGGGTAAGTCCGACAGCTTCTAAGCTTGCTAGTGAGAAGAGGTTGCTCGAACAAAGAAGAATAACATGCTCGATTTCACCCTTTCACCGGGAGAGTCCACAAGTAGTAAGAAGGGAAAGGCTAAGGCTTAGGCTAAAGAACAAGGCACCACAAGCAAGTTTGATAAGATCATGCTAAAGTTCAAGAAGAATCCATGAAGAAGTCGAAGGAAATTATGTTTGCACTCCACTAGTTTAATTTCCCTTTCGTCCCACATTTCTCTCCTTTTCTAATTATAGAGAAATTAATTTGTGGTATTCGGCTAATGTTTAGTTCAAGTTTAGTACTCTTTGTATTTGCTAGTTTGTCATGAACCGTTGCAACTTTTAAGTTGTATGAATGAAAATGTGCCGTTTAGTGATACCTGCTACTTGAATAATTGTTGCTTACATAATAAACAAACTACTATGTGCAAGTAAATGTAAGTAAAAGAGTTTGAATATTGAATCAGATTACATAATGACATTCCACATCAGTTTCATGTACATGAATCAATATCATGACCTATAGTTAAGTTACAAGGCCAATAATACTAGTCTGCCTCTTGAGGTCAAATAAAGTTTCTGGACAAAATACCAAATGACAAGAGGAAACATTAGTTGGTCAAATTATTCTTGGACACATGGTTAGAGATTTCAACAAAAAAGGCCAACTCCAGTCAATCAAATGGTCAGCTATGCAATGATATCTAGACGGTTCCCTCATCAAAGTCAAAGTGAGGAATGTAAGGATCCTCCATATCAGTCCCACCCAATTTCTTAAGCTCATTATTCATGTAGTTGAACTTGTCACTTTCATTCATGAAGAGGAAGAATTGCAAAGTTGGTATGTCATAGATGAGCATCAATCCAATTTGAACCTTGAATGAAGAAGGCAGGTTAGGGAACTTGTCAAGTTCTACAATCATCATCCGAATATAGTCCTCGACTACGCATTTGATTTGTGAGATGAAGAATCCCCATTAGCTAGGTTTCTAACTCCCACACAAGCTTCTTTTGTGAACTTAACAAACCCATCCATCATGTTCAGAAAGGACTCATCAGTTTCTTCTGCATTCACCCGACATCTCTTTCTTTTAGGATACATATTTCCTTCGCATAGGTCGGGAATATAACTACGGACCTTCGTAGGTTTTGCTTCCTCTGCTTGAGTACATTTGACAGTTTCAGTTTCAGTTTCTTTCACAGTGTATTCTTGAGTAATGCAGGGTGCTCCAGTTGGATCTTCATAGGCAGTAGATCGTGCTTGGCTAGTACCACCCTGAGTTTGTTGTGTGTTGAAGGCAGTAGGGGCATCAGAGGTAGTGTTATACCCTTCGTCCAAGTCTGAATCTGTTTCGGGTACCTTTTCGTGTGGAATCAATTTGGCTTTCCCTCCCAAAGCCTTTGCCCTCTGTCCAGTAGCAATGTCTATTCCAAAAGTCTCACACAAATCGTCAAAGTAAATCCATTTCTTGTCTCTCAACTTGGTCATTATCTTGTCGTCCTATTTAGTTGACAAGTGTCATAACACAAAAGAACTACCTTTAGTAAGCAATCACACACACTTAGGTATATCTATTTTTGAAGTAGAATGCTCAAGTTTAAATGTCATACCTGGATAAAATCTGCCAAAAAATGATCGTCACAACTAAACTTATTCTCAACATCACACCAACCTATGCCACTCTTGTTCTTGAAAGCAAGCACACTAGTGTGCAAAGCCTTCCAGTTCCTTATCTTGTTGCCAATGTGTGGCTTAATCTCAAGTCTGTCCCAAAAAAAGTGGCTCGAATTTGATTATGAATGAACTGAGACCACCTGGCTTGAAACCTTTCTTCCCCTTCATACCTACTAGCTTGATATTCTTTATTGCATCAAGTAGCTCAAGTTCTTCGGCCGGTTTTTCAGCTTTTCCATCACCAACTATCACCACTTTCAGACATCTAAGAGGAAGAAGAATACACCTATGAACATCTTCAATATAATGACAACATAGATATATTCAGCAAAGCACTAATCATTAAAAGATTCAACAATAACTGCATCGCATAACTCGAGCTTTTGTCAAGCATTATTAGCTAAGTTTTATGCAATTCGATATGCGTCAAATTAATCAATGTGCTTAGGGATTAAATATTAATCTGGTTATATATAATTGATGTTCTTACATGAAAATAACTGCATCGCATAACTCGAGCTTTTGTCAAACTATCTTTACGACCATGGGTTTTACGAAAGGTTTGTTGCAATTATATATAAACCAGATTAATATGGTTGCCCGTAGTTAGTGGAATTGACGACTCCACTAATTCTACCATTACCATGGAAGTAGTGAGTGAGACACTGAACGTTCATGAAGCGAATGTGTGAGATATTCGATGTGATTAACTCATGTGAATTGCATATTCTCCATGCTTATCATCTTGTTGAAATCACCATCCTATAGTTCCCACAATTGCACAACTTATCTTCGTATTTAATATTACTTTTCTCTGTCTATCTTCTCTATTCTCTACAAAAACACTCTTCCTTCACAACACACACAAAACAACTCGCCGCCGAGGCAAACAAACTCTCTCTTCTCTCTCCACATTCTTTCTAATTATATATTATTCTATTTACTAAATGACATAAGTCAAAGCAACAGATGGTTAAGTCATTAGAGACCGGCATCTGGTTATTTCCATTATACTACAGTTTAACTTAGTACTTGGGTTTAACTCTGGCATAAAAACAAATAAATTTAAAATTCTGATTTGACACATCACTCGCCACCATTTGCGTACTCTGCCTCTTCCACCAAATTGATCGGGAAGAACTCCCCCTGGATCCTAATGGATGATTTCTTCCTGATTAGTTCGAACATTGGAGTTTCGACAAGAACCCAACCTTTTCTAAAATACTTCTTATCCACTGTGTCCTTGTGCACCATGATTGTTTTACCAATTGTACTGCTCGTTGATTTAAACACATCCTCACTCCAGCCGTGTAGCGGCACTCCGTATATGCTAATCCATACACGTCTCTTGACATTTATCGTCCTTCTCCCAGGGTCTCACTTCCCGACACCACAATTCCAGCCATACTTCATCCTCATTCAGCAGATTTTGTCTAGCCTCTTTCGATTCATGTTCCAAGATCCAACTACTATTCGTTAGCTTAGCCACTTTGAAGCCCTTGTGACCATTCCCTTCCAATAGTTTCGTCAGTACACCAATACTATACAATTTTTCGTCAAGCATTCTCCATCCTCCATTTCACTTCTTGCCTGAGCTTTTCCGACCACAGTTGATTTCTTTAACTTCTCTTCAGCCCTTTCCTCATTCTTCTTTTCTAAGACCATTGAATTCACTTCATCTAATATTTTCCATGTCGGTTTCCAAACCGGTTTCCTCACTCCGTTATGGCCTTCATATTTCACTGAAATGGGATGAGCTTTACTACTAAAGACAAGGTGTTACCATCATCATACAGTATACTATAATGCACTTTTGAAGTTTAGGACTAGACGCTATATAAAATATTTAAGCAGCTTGATTGTTTTTCATGGATAATTGAAGCAATTACTATGGAGTTAATGACATGATGCGACCTCGACGGTGGTACGGGAGATGGTACACGTACACTTAGGTATACACTACAAGAATTTTTCACTTTCCCGACGAAAAGTAACGACGAACAAGTCATTCGTCGTTATATATAACGACGGATGACTTATCCGTCGTCATATTAATTGACTGTAAATTAAAAAGAAAAAAAATGAAATTGCAAAGACTGATAAATTGTAGGACCGTTAGTGTGGTATGTTAGCCACTTAACTTGGGTAATATGTTAGTTATGCACTGAACTTGGGTGATATGTTAGTCACCGTACATCTTAGTAAATTGTAGGACTATTTGCATGTGTGGTATGTTAGCCACTGAACTTGGGTGATATGTTAGTCACCGTACATGTTAGTAAATTATAGGACTATTTGCATGTGTGGTATGTTAGCCACTGAACTTGAATGATATGCTAGTCACCATTGTGTTAGTAGATTGGACTGTTTGTATGTGTGATATGTTATCCAATGTACTTGGGTGATATGTTATAAGTCACCATTGTATTTGTGAATGGGTTCAAATCATTGAAGTTGTATGTTATTTGTATGATAGCCATTTGAATTGATGATTTGTTTGTAGGAAATTGATGTAGAAAAAGTTCTACATTCCCAATCGAATGGTGAGTTTGATGTGGTCTATTTTTGAGCATCTCGGTTCAAACCAGTCCACGACATGAAGAGATGCCGGCCTAGAAAGCCAGAGCACTTGACTCCTGAGCAGTGGTAAGAGTGGAAACGTACTGGCTGGGTACCTACGTGCAAGACACCTTTTACAAGAATCAACATAATAGGCTAACTGAGCCGCGAGATGGGAAGGGCACTGCCAGGCATCACTACGGGTCTCGCGTTGTTTTTACAGATGAAGTAATGTCGGTAAGTATTGTATTATTTTTACTTCAATCTAATCTATTCATTTTTGGTATTTTATAGATTTGTTTGCATATAATTTACTCATCCATGATGAATTCACAAAATAACGATTATAACTTGATTGGTCATTTTTTTACAACAACTGGCTAACAAACCGTCGGATACTTCTTCAAGAGATGACGCAGAGGAAGTCGAAAGGAGTTGTTTGGGTAGACGAGACGGCCGAGCAAATTGCGGTACAATCCTTTCTTTACAGTTTCATACTTCTTTTATAAATTTCTACTATAACAAATAGACGTTTTACTTATATTAGTATCTTATTTCATATGAACGTTCTAAATATTACAGACTGAGGTGCAGAGGAGGATTGATGGGAGGACAGAGACTGGGGAGTTGTCCATTGAGTCGCAGGACCGTATCTTCCTAGAGGTGAACCCACCATACGAGAAAGGTCGGGTTTATGGAGTGGGGAGTCTAGGGAAGAAACGTGCAAGCAGCTTCTCCATTGGTCAGTCATCCTCATTGAAGTCAGCAGGTCACCATTAAACTCAGCAAGAGGTCAATCAGATAGTCACTCCTCTACAGCAGGATTCTCTGCATGCCAAGTTCGAGACACACAAGGCCAAAGTAGAGCGAGAGGTCGCTGAGATGAGAAAGATCATGGATCTTATGAGCCAGCGTAGCCGTCAACCAGCGAAGATGATTAGTAGACACAGTTTAGTTATTATTCTAATACATTGAACTCGTTTGCCTCTTTTACGATAATTGAACTTTAATTTGTACGAATATGTTTACTTTGATGAATTTCTTTGATTATGATATTTTATTATGAACTTTTCATTCATTTAGAATGTCTTTTATTTATAAGTGTTTGGGTGACATAACAGGTGAAAATTGATTGATCAGGTACATAAAATTCAAAAAAAAATTAAAAATCAGGTCTTACCGACGGATAAGGGTTATCCGTCGTTAAAACCACGAGTTAGGAGAGCTGCCCTAATTCATGGTTAACGACGGATAACACTTATCCATCGTTAAGCCTTACGACGGATTATTATTATTATCCGTCGTTAAACATTATGACGGATACTTATTATCGTCGTCAGAATTTACTGAGGAATAAATTTATCCGTCAGTTGCCTAACGACAGATGGTATTTATCCGTCGTTAGTGGTCAACGCACCACTAATGACAGAAAAGTTTTATCTGTCGTAAAGTTTTACAACGGATAAAACGATCCGTCATTACGGAACTAACGATGCCCGTTTTAACAACGGACGTCTAATTCGTCATTAGTCCGTCTTAAGACGGGCGATGGGCTAACGACGGATCGTGGGGGTCCTAACGACGGATAAAGTCGTCATTAGACCCCGACTTTTTGTGGTGATAGTAAACCCGAACCGACAAGTAGAGCCCTAATATGCTCAATTAAAAAACCCTCCATACATGCCTTCTCACTTGATGGACATGGGCTGGCATTTGCTCCAGGGATGTTTGATGGCCTATTTGCACTTAGTGGTGGAGCAGCACTTAGACACCTCAATGCGTTGAGGCTTATGCTATCTGGGCTGCTGTTTATTGGGCGGTTTTTCAGGGTTTCAATCATCTTCAAGTTTTTTCTGATTGTAGTACTTTAGTTTCATCTTTTAACTGTTTAGACTTTGAGTTTTCTGTTGTTGGATCAGTTTTGACAGACATCCAGGGGCTGATTGGCATGGCACTCAAATGTCCATTTTGATTGGATTTTGATGAAATCGTGTTTGGAATGAAATTGAAATGGGGTATTTAAAGTGTATTTTAGGCTAAATCACTGTTCATCGAGCCAAATAGAGCGATTTGAGTGTCATGCCAATCAACCCCCAGTCTTTAGCTAATTCTTTTAGTTTCTATAGCTTTGAACATGACGAAAATGTACTAGCACATAAACTGGCACGTCGAACAGTGTGATAGGCCTTTTTGATTCTTATTGTTTCTCCTTTATTATTCTAATAAGAATCTTTTCGGTTGGACTTAAAAAAAAAAAAAAAACCTTCCATACATACAATTATATGTGTTTCTTATTTTTATTTTTCAATAACTTTGGAACAAGCTATTAAGTATTCTACCACATTCACCTGCTGCTTTCCACCCTTTTTCGTCTCTAACCCATCTTTGTTTTAAATAATCTTGGAACGATGCTTTTAATTCTTTTACCACATTCACCTGCTTTCCAGCTTTTTCTCGAATCAGTGCAAGTATTCTGAAAAGGAAAAAAATAAAAAATATTACATTTCTATAATATTAGTTTTAAATCTTACTTACTGGTTGACGGGAGATAATTGGGAAAAATTTAGAAAATTTCTATGACATTTAAGTAAGTAAATCACATTTTAAATGTAAAGATTGTTTTTTGCTTTTTTTACGTAATATAATGTTTCCAAGTTCATTTTTGTGAATTGTGATGATTTATATTATAGGGATAAAAATGCAAACGTTTGTTTTTTTAACAAACTTGTCTATAAAAACCCACCCCCAAGTGAGAGTGAGACGTAGGTTAAAAGTGAGTACGTAGTTATTCTTTCCGTTCTGCCTCCCTGCAAATATAATTAAGTTGCCGCCATGGCTACCTCTGCTGCTCTGCCTCTTAATTCACTCTTCACTTGTAACCACACCACCGTAAGTCGTCTTTATCCCTTGGCTTTCTTCTTACTCTATTAATTTGCTTGCTTATACACTTCCTTCATGCATTCGATCGATCTCTTCATATTATATAACTTTATGTTTTAGTACTGCTTTGCTTTCTCTCATATTGTCTTAATGTACAATCAAGAATATACGAATTACAAGTTCGGGAGTTGTGATTGATATATAATGGACTTTTCATCCCCATAAAGTTTCCTTTGTATTATGCAGAAGAGTTAAATTTAGTAGTAAAACAAGTTTCAGTTTTAGATCCTTGAAGGTTATCAATCTATGTCATTTTTCTTAGTAAATAACAAAGATGGTTTAGAGTTTAAATCTGAGTTTTGGTTATACCCTAAGTTGATGGTGACCCATTTTTGTACTTTTGAGTGACTTCTTATTTAAGATACGTGTTAATTTGCAAAATACATAAGCACATTATACTAGAATGTAAATGATGAGACTTTGCTCAATTTGAAAGACACCCAATTTTGTTAATAAACTCAAAACTTACCGTGCCTTTATAAAAAGAATTGAAACCTGGCTATAAGATTGATATAAAGTTAATATAAATCATAATAGATTTCTTTTATAATTGTTTTTCAAAGAAAACGAAGTACCATGGGAAGAAAGCTCCTGTGGCCATGGTGCTTCCAAATTAAAAACATAGAAGAATTTTTTTTTAAAAATAGGAGAATTACCATAAAAGGAAACAGCCATGCAATCTAGCTGGTATGGCAGAACAATTTTTTGCCATCGAAAATCTGGAAATGTACATTAAACTGCTACATAACCGGGTTTGGTACCCTAAGTTGATCATGGAACAAAAAAGTTCATGGTCAACTTAGGATGCCAAAACCAGTATCATACATGTTAAGGTATATTTTTGGATTTTTCCTGAGTTCATGGTAATTGGCATCGGGTGTAACTCAATTAGATTTCAGTGATGGTAGTGTACCCAAGGATCTAACAGATATGAACTGCATTAAGGTGGTAGTAACTTTAACTGAGATGGATCAGATGGTTGTTGCCACTTATTTATATGATGTGCTAGATGCACAACTGTGCTTTCGTCATTCCTATACTTTTAGTGTTTTACGGAGCTCTTAACTTGTAGTTGTCTTTGTGTAGGATCTTGTTAATGTGAATTGCTCCTTCCTTTATGGGCACAAACCAGTCGTGCTTAATAGAAGAAGCGGTTTAACTGGTCGGAGTATCAAAGTTAATTGCTCAGGTGATAAAGCGGTGGATTGCAGCGCTTTGAGTTTGACTAATGGCATGGCCAATTGTTCTATGGGTAAGGATATCTATGTATTCCCGGTAACTAAAACAACGATCTGCATTTGCTGTTTTGCACTATTGGATGAGTATATTCATAGGCTAGTTGAAGCAATTACATGACATGTTATGTTTCTCCTGGCAGATATTGAAGCTGAGGAGATTGAAGCGACGGACAACAGTGCTGAAAGAGAGCCTAGTTTCTCAACAATGCTGTTGAATCTTTCCAATGATTTTGACCCTTTTGGTGCCGTAAGCACTCCCCTTTACCAGACAGCAACTTTCAAGCAGGCAAGTCTTTATTGTTCTTACGATTCCTTTAAACTAATGATATGAAGGTGCAATAATATAATGAGTTGAGCGTTTACAGCCTTCAGCAACATACTATGGACCTTATGATTACACAAGACATGGGAACCCAACAAGGGATGCCTTGGAAAGGTGTATATTCCATTGTATTTTATGAATTGATCTTCATCTAGCTATGCCCTGGCCCTGCATATGTAATAGGGGTATGTTATCTCTGTTCCAGAATCCTTGCTAAGCTTGATAAAGCTGATCGAGCACTGTGCTTTGCTAGTGGAATGGCTGCTTTGGCAGCCGTTACTCATCTTGTTGGAGCTGGTAATTCATTTAATTTGCTTCTGTCTTGTGTTGAATTAGCATAACAATTGTAGCTGGAGATGACATGAATATTTTGTTCTCTCATATCAATTAGGTCAGGAGATTGTATCTGGAGATGACATGTATGGTGGTTCTGATCGTCTCATGTCTCAGATACTTCCAAAAGCAGGAGTTGTTGTTAAGTCAGTATTATTCTTTTCATATAAACTTGTACTATTACTTTGCACATTTAAATTGGAAGACTTTATAATACTGCCTAGCTGATACAGGCGAGTTGATACAACAAATTTGGAAGTGGTTAAATCTGCCATTGGCCCCTCCACGAAGCTTGTTTGGTTGGAGAGTCCAACAAACCCTCGCCAACAGATTTCTGATATACGTGTACGCAGTATCTACTTTTTTTTCTTCATCAACACAACAGTGCCCAAGTTTTGAGCAAATGTGCATACTACAAACACCGGGGGCCAGGAAGAAATAGACTTAATAGAGTTTCAACAAAATTGTTTAGAGTTTAAACGGTGAAGTACTAACTTGAAATCATAGAAGGGTGTGAACAACTTGAATTTTTTCTACATAGAACACGATATGGTGATGATCATGCAAATATTATAGAGTTTAATGTTTTATACTCCATGCCCATGAATTGTGCTCCTAAAGAACTTTAGAATGGCTATATATGTTGACGTATTTTGGTTCATTTGATGACCACTTTTCTTTTTCTTTATTTTCGTCTCAGAAAATAGCGGACATCGCTCATGCTCACGGGGCTCTTGTATTAGTTGATAACAGTATGATGTCTCCAGTTCTGTCGCAACCTTTGGAGCTCGGAGCGGGTAACAGTTCTGTTCAGTTATCAATTCCGCTCTGTTAAACAGATTATGTTAAGTTTCAGACGATATCTGTCTCCTACATTTAATTTTTTCTTTCATTTTTCAGATATTGTGATGCACTCAGCTACTAAATTTATAGGTGGTCACAGTGATCTCATGGCTGGTGTTCTTGCTATTAAGGGTGAAAGGTTAGAGTTTAGAATTTCAAGCTTAACATGTGTGTTTTGATCTTTATGGCGTGCTTTATTTCTTTGTTTGTTTCAATTGTGGACGTAATATTGCTATCTAAAGAAATTTCTCAAATTCATCCTTCAGAGTTTAGAGCAGTTTCCATGGCTATTTTTTGGAAATAAAAGAGAATTCATCAGTTTCTGTTTTCTTGAGACAAACTTCCACTCATTTCTTTTCTTTTCCCTTGCTCATTAGCTTGGCGAAAGACCTTCATATACTACAGAATGCGGAAGGCGCTGTGCTAGCTCCTTTCGATTGTTGGCTTTGTCTAAGAGGCCTCAAAACTATGGCTTTACGTGTTGAGAAGCAACAGGTGTGTTTCCGACATCTCTCTTGCATTGCATTTAGCAATTCTGTTAGTAGTTGATGCTGTAATTAATTGCATCTTGAAACTCTTCATTCTCCATTCTCTTATGCACGTCTCAAGTGAATAATTTGTAACATGCAGGATAATGCACAAAAGATTGCTGAATTTCTATCCTCTCATCCGCGGGTGAAGAAGGTCAATTATGCAGGTCTTCCTGGTCATCCAGGACGATCTCTACACTACTCCCAGGTACAAACAGATATTTCAATCAGCACATAACAGTGTAAAAAGTGGGGAAAAACTTACACGCATTCGAGTTATATTGCATAGTGTCAATTGTCATAGAGAAAGTTAACGGACTTATTGCTATTGCTTATGGTATATGTTTCTTGGGTGTACAGGCAAAAGGTGCAGGTTCTGTGTTAAGTTTTCAGACTGGGTCCTTAGCACTCTCCAAATATGTAGTCGAGACCACAAAGTACTTTAGCATTACCGTCAGTTTTGGTAATATCTCATTCAAGTTACATTTTTTGCATATATATAATTTTTCTTGGTGTCTAAATTTTGTAAGAACTTCGGATTGTTGTAGAAGTGATTAAATGTAGTAGAATAAGGTAAACGTAGTTTAAAGTGAATTGGGTAGTTGTTGTTTGTAGCATGTACTGGACAATACTAAAGGTTATAAGTTATTTTGGTAGAATCACCTGAAGAGCTGCTTCAAGTTTCAAACAAATAGCTTTTTGATTATCTTAAGCTGGAAACTATCAGAATCTGTAGGATCTGTTTTTCAAACAACTTTCTTGGCGATTATGCTAACAATAAGCTGTAATCAACACAAGGATTTAGCTGTCAGAAGCTTCACACAATTTAAAACAGTCTTCCATAATCTAAGTGCAATGTTGTAATTTTAACCGTATGTTCATTTGTTGGCAGGGAGCGTAAAGTCCCTAATCAGCTTGCCTAGCTTCATGTCACATTCAACCATACCGGCAGAAGTACGAGAGGCCAGAGGTCTGACTGAGGACCTAGTCCGTTTATCTGTGGGGACAGAGGATGTCGAGGATTTAATTGCAGATTTAGATCGCGCTCTTCAAACCGGACCTGCATAATATTATTATTTAGATTCTGAGATCATATGCGATGACCTTTTCATCTCGGTAATTTTGTTGATTGTTAGATGTTCGCTACATTTTTCGTTTCCTTTTGGGTAATATTTAAAAATGTGATAATGATTTCAATGAGATTGTTTGATTTTTGGAAATAGGAAAATTTATTAGGGAAAAATTTATTAGGGGCTGATTGGTATAGAATTTGAATGGGTATTTGGATGGATTTTGGTGAAATTACGTTTGGAATGGAATTGAAATGGAGTATTTGAAGTGTATTTTAAGCCAAATCAATGTTCATCGAGCCAAATGGAGCGATTTAAATGCTATGACAATCAGCCTTATGATGTACTTTTACAATGTTCTGCATTTCATTGTAAAAGTTTGAACCGTAGGAGGCATGAAGTTAAAAAAAATAAAAAATTGATATGTCACAAATAATTTTAATGATAATGATGCAAACTCATACTTCATTTGTTTGGCAGATCTCCGTATATTTACTTTTTCTGCCGTCCTACAAAATTTCATACATGTACAGTAGTGTTGAACATAATTATTCTAAATTTTTTATTTTCTAGTAGACGAAATCTGGTGGTAGGTGGAACATGGATACACAGTGGGGGAGGACTCTGATTATGTGGAGGAAGACGTGATTTAGCGGTGTTCGACATCGAGGCGTGGCAGTGGAATCGGGTGGTGGGGAGCGGCGCATGGAAGTGGGGCAGTAAAGGCTGGAAGAAGTTGCCCTGAACAATTTGGGAAGGAGGAGGAAGAAAGGGACGGAGGTAATAAAGTAATTATATTAAATTATATTTTAACCTTTTAAAAAAATAAGTTACACTTACATATTAAAAGGGAAAAAAAATCCAATGAACATTTGAATTCCACTAACATGAAATGTTGTGTCCGTACATTAGGCAAGTTGTTGCAATTTCTATTCCTATTATAAAAGAAAAAAGAGAGTTAGAATAGTTGCCGGCCGAATTTTTAATTTTTATTTTATTTTTTATTATAATTACTTTTTTTCTTATAATATTTTATATGTTTAAACTTATTAAAAATTATACTATAATTTATAATTTTATTATAATGTAATATTATTATTAATTCAATATCTTTTTCAACATAATATTAATACTTTGAAAGTTCGCACGTAAGTACCGCATGTCAAATTTTTTAGTGTTTAATATTGCACTGGGAGGTGGCGTACTCATATGTAATCTACCAACTAGGGGTGTTTAGCGAACCAAACATTCGTGAAAATTTCAGTCATCGTTCAGTTCGTATTCGATATTTTGACATGTTCGAGCTGTTCGCGAACACGTTCATTAACAAACAAAACGAATACGAACACAAAATTTATTGTTTTGTGGTTCGCGAACTGTTGTTGAACAATATATAATATATATTTTATTTATATAATATAGTAAATAATATAGTAAGTAATATATAATATTGTTGTAGACTTGTAGTTCGTCTTAATTACATATTATTCGTAGAATGAATGTGTGACATTATATATATGCAATCATGATATTCTTGAAAATAGTGTTTTAGGAACATTTTATTCTATTTTTGTAATATTTTTACTTTATTTTTTAGGATTTAACAACAAACAAACTATTCATGAACACGACCTTACGAACAAACGAATTGAACTGTTCGCGAACAAAAGCTTAACGAACGCTAACTAACATACTCGAACAAACGAAAATCTTAAAGAACTGAACATGAACAAGCGAATGAGTTGTTCGACGAACACGAACACTAAAATTCTTAACAAACAAACGTTCGATACACTTTCATATTCAATTCGTTCGGTTCGATAAATACCCTCACTATCAACAATACTCCTTTATCATATGAACATTTATTTATTCATCCTATCAATCATCATCACTGACAACTCCATCGATCTCTTAAGCCTTAACATCAATCTTGGTATAGCACCCGTTTAGCAACCTTCACGACTCCTCACTACCAATTGAAGAAGAAAAATCATTGGAATAGTTGCGGTTTACTGCTGACTTCACTACTTATTATACTGTTTGGGCCAATGAATAGATTGCACGTGGCCTAGAAAATTAACAGCACAACAATTGCCATTCTCTGTTTCTGTTAATACAATATTTGATATAATTACTCCTTCATTTTAATTCAACCTCTTTCATATTAATCGACATAACATTATACATCCCCGCTTCCCTCCAACTCCGTTATCTTATCGCCTCGCCGCCATGACATCTAATTCTTTGGGATAAAAGATTCCAATTGAAGTTATCATCTAATGGCACATTGAAAGCTTATGACTCTACAACATACACGTGAAAACAAATTCTATTTTCAATCTCTTCTTAAGCTTAATTTTTTTTAAATCATTTCTTTTTTAAGGCCATTTTATCAAGAGAAATCCTGGATTGGGGATTTAAAACACCAAGATTTCATGATGAGGACGCGACTTAGGTGGAGGAAATAGATATTACGTTGGTACAAAAACTTATGAAAATATTATAAATTATAAAAGTCCACAAAAGTCCTTAAACAAATATACAATTATACACAATGTTAGTGATTTATATTTAATTTTTTATTTTTTTCCGTTTATTTCTTTTTTCTTCTCTCTCTACCCTCTCCTCTCCCTTTATCTCTCTCTTTTTCCGATCACCATGCAAGCGATATCTCCGCCGTCCAACACCAATCTTAAATCCGATTGCATATTTGAGTAGCCAATGGCCTGATCTACCTTTTTACCGCTTTCATTTTTTTTATTTGATCGAGTTTTGAAACGGTTGGCCGAAATCAAAGCTTTTTTGTTGTCTTATACGGCAATATCTTTGTCGTTCGACCACAAATCTTAAATCATCCGATTGCATATTTGAATAGCTCATGACCCGATCCACCTTTCTACCGGTTTTATTTTTTCATTTGATAGACTTTCTATCTGGATTTTGTGTTTGTATGTATTAATTTGTACATATTTTACTATTTGATTTTATAGTTTTTATCATTTTTATCATATTCAATTAGATGTAAAATATAGTATAGTATATATATAACATATTTAATTATTTTTGAAATATCAATATAATTGTATAAATTATGAGCTAAGAGTTCAATGAAAACCGGATCGTTCCAGTCCAGTTGGAACGACCCGCAAATATCAAAGAGTATAGTTTTGTATTAATTGTTTTTGACTATTTAGGGACTGTGAAAGACTATCGATATATGTGGATTCTAACTCTTAGGTAGTTACGTTAGTGATAGTATGGACTATAAGCCGGTTGACAACAATTTTCCGGTTGGACCAGTTTTCTAAAATATATTCGAAAGGAAAATAAACTGCCACTGATCTACCTATATTTCAAAATCATTCAAAACGCCATCTCCCTCCCTCTCTATCCTTTTTCTACAGACTTTCCGATTACAAACCCTAGGTCATCTCGATTCCACAAATTACCAATCCAATTCTCCCCATTCAATCTTCCTAATTCAGTTTCACTACATAATTTTTCAATTCTTACAATTTTATGACTCTTCTCCGATTCTAGCTCAACTGAATTCACACTCACACTTATGGCCTCAAAGACATTTTACATTTCCGAATGATCTTTTTGCTGAATTGTTACGGAAATACATTTTGTAGTTTTGATCTTTAGGTGTGTTTCTGTACTACTAGTGGTTTACTAGTTTTGATATCAAATTCCTGCTTTACCGTGATGGTTTGAATTAGTTATGAACACAAACACTCTATTATGGCCGGGCTGTTTTCAATTTCGTCTTACGACTCTGTTGCTGTTTATTAGCTGAGTTCTTACGGAATTGCACTTTATAGGTTTGATCTTTAGGTGTGTTTACGACTGGTGATTCACTTGTTTTTATATTGAGTTCCTGCTTTGCTGCCATTATTTCAATGGATTATGTGTTCACTAGCTTATAATCTCTTATCGGGCTGTTCATTCTACAATTTGCAGAATAACTATGGTTCCATTGAGGTTATGGTAGAGAACAGAACAAGGATTGCTGCCGGACTATTTTCGCTTACTTCTTTCGACTTTGTCACCGTGTATTAGCTAGCTGCTATTTTGGTAGTCCTTGTTCATTGCTTTCTTCTCAACTACTTTTGCTTCATTTATGGCTCCCAAGAATCAGAACAAGCCTCCCTGCAGCCCTCCACATGTGAGTCATTAATTGCATTGCTACATTTTTTTGCTGCTTCACTGTCTATTAGATACATAGATCCTTGTAAGTTTCTAGTGTTTTTTGTACGTTAGGTTTCATTATCTGGGCATTCTTTTTATCAAAATAGTACTGTTTTTTCCTGGTTATTTAGCTGATTCCCTTTTCCCAAACATGTGTCTCTTTTGGCAGAACAAGCATAGTTCGGATGATATATCAGTAGATAAACGGAGAAGGATTGGAAATACTAAAATGCCTCCGAATACTGCTCCCAGAACTCAAGCCCGACATGCATTTTCAGTTGTGAATAGGGGTCAAGATCTGCCTCTGAACACTGGGCCACAGAGTAATTCCGGATCTGATTGTAGTGTGGTTGAATTCACAAAAGATGATGTGGAGGCATTGCTTAATGAGAAGTTGAAACTTAAGAACAAGTTTAATATCAAGGTATGCCAGGAGTGATCATTTGTCAATTGCGATACTGTTTGAGTTGTAAAGAATCATTCATTTTGTGTTGGCGTGTTTTTGTCTGTAGGAAAAATGTGAACAAATGGTGGACACCATTAAGAGGCACAAACAATGTCTCAAATGGTTCCAACAGCTTGAAGGAAAATATATATCTGAACAGGAAAACCTAAAGTGTATGTTGGAATTAGCAGAAAAAAAGTGCAGCGATATTGGTAATACCTGTTGATCCTTATTTATCAATTAAGGAAAAAAAAATCCTATATATTGATTTCTCCCCTTAACACTTCAATTCTCACAGAGTTGCTAATGAAGGGGAAAGAAGATGAGATAAACTTGATTATTACGGATTTAAGGAAAAATTTTGAGTGTCTGCAAGAGAGTTTTGCCAAGGAGGAAGTGGATAAAATGGTATGGAGGTCAGAATTATGATATTTCAGTATTATCCCTTTTCACGTTTTAAAGGAGTAAATTATTGCTTACACAATTTCTAGGAAGCATTGGATTCTTTGGCAAGAGAAAAAGACTCCAGACTTGCTGCAGAGATATCACAAGCTTCTCTAACACAAGAGCTAAAGCAAAGTCAAGAGGACCATGCTAGTGCGAACCAAAAGGTTAACTGAGAATTAATATGGTTGAAATAAGTCTTCAGCATATCTGCTATTCTGCCTGTACTGAGAGTTTCTTGTCTTTGGTGTTTTCCTTTTGCAGATCCAGTCAATTAATGCCATGTACAAGCGGTTGCAGGAATATAACACAAGTTTACAGCAGTACAACAGTAGGCTTCAGGCTGACATTCATGAAACAAATGAGACTCTAAAGCTCGTTGAGAAAGAAAAGACTGCAGTGGTGGAAAACCTAAGTACATTGAGGGGCCATTATACGTCATTGCAAGAGCAGCTTACATCCTCCAGAGTGAGTACTTATCTTTACCTGTGGAATTATGTACTTTCATGTTGTAGGGAGCTGTACTACTACTTTGTGATCTAGAGCATATCTGCATATCTACCAGTCATCCGATTAACTCACTCAAGTAAAGTTAGTATTTTGATTTGTCTTACCCTTCACAATCAGTATGCATTTGCAATTACGAAATATGCACCCATGATTTGATTTATTAATATAATCCTGGTTTTAATTTATCAATTGTTGCTGGATGTTTTGATATTTAAAAAAAGACTCTTGGTATGATATCTTGGGGTTAATCACGTAATTGACCATTACTGCACGTCTTGGTTTCGGATGCACCAATTGAATTCCGACTATAGTAAAAGGTGAAGAAAATAACCTAACCACTTACAAGATGATAAAGTGCAAGAAACAAAAGAGAACCTACACCACTTTCTGACAGGCCATGGGTTTCACTTGGTTTTAGTTATATCAACACTAAGGCTGTCAAATTGATCGGAGAATCGTCACTTTACATGTTAAGATAGATTTTTTGTCATTGTAAAACTATTTACCTCGTTTATTGTTTAGAGCTAAAGAGTTTGGTCTGAGCAATAAACAGTCTTAGAGTTGGAATTATATAGCTAACCAATGTGGAGGTATAAAAAGTTACAAAGATGTGCTGGTGATTATATCTTGACAATATAAGTTGTTTCTCACATCTGTTTGGGAAAATGACACATAAAAAAGGAGCATGTCATGGGTGGAATGCTAATTCAATCAACCAGTTTTAGTGGCCATTAGCCAATTTCCATTCAATATGCATATTCTTTCTTCTGAGTTCTGAGTACATGTCAAATTGATGTCAGTTTTAGTAGGATCCAAGCGAACAAAGATACACTCTTCACTATATAGTTTATCTCACAAAAGAGGAAAATTCTGTGATGTAGTCAGGAATAAGAAACATTGTTCACTCTCTACATAGTATTATCACCAACCCAGCAATCCATTTGTACCATTCCCAGTGGAATAGTTACATTAATGAATAATAATACAGTTAAATTTTAGTATGGATCTATTATCTTACAGTTCATAGCCCGTTCCTACAAATACATCTAAAAGCAAATAATACCATGTACAAGCTGCTTCCTCTGTACTGCAAATGGAAACTAGGCTAGCACAGTAAGTTTTATACCATCAGATTTGGATGGAAAATTGCAAAGGATATTACTATTAACAAGCATATGTTTTTGATGGAGACAAAATTATACTATATAATTATAATATAACTTTTTTTGTTCCGAATACCTTATGGAGTACAAGTTTTATTAACAAGCTAGAATGAATATGTCATACTCAATTTTTTCGTTCTTTTCACACATTAGATGAAGTACATGAAGTACTATTACTGCTACCTATTCCACCTTTTGCTCACATATGCTTGTTTGAGTTTTGAAGACATTGCATGATGAATCTGTGAAGCAAAAGGAAGTACTTGGGTCTGAAGTTGCCTGTTTGAGAGTTGACTTGCAACAAGTTAGAGAAGATCGTGATCGTCAGTTGTCGAGAGTCGAGGTTTTATCAGTTGAAGTAGAAAAATATAGAGAACTCACAGGAAAATCTGCTGCTATGCTGGATAGTGTACATACAAAAATGAAAGATCTAGAGGTTTTTTTAATCCCCTTTTCCTTCCCATAAATTTTGTTGACAAGCTGCAATATTTTATCATGCTCAAAGTTTTTTTATCTTTCTTTTTACTCATTAGATGACATGCTCATCCCAGAGCGAGAGAATAAGACTATTACAGGACCAGCTGGGTTTAGCCCAGAAGGAATTGCAGGTACTTAGATGGTGTGCTGATTTCTCTTAATGCATACTTTTTACTATCACCTTGTTCAAGGTTCTGACGATTTGTCAGTCCTTATGCAATGAGTTATGTTAATACTTTTTGTCTGTCTTTCTTTCAGCTTTCTGATGGATCAAAGGTGGAGACAAGATTTGAATTTGAGAAGCAGAAGGCACTTATGATTGACTTACAAAAGCGACTGGCTGATGCAGAATCAGAAATTAATGAAGGAGAGAAACTTCGCAAGAAATTGCATAACACTATTCTGGTATTATTTATCTTTGGTTTGATTCTTGGTTGGAAGCATTCAATAGCTTAAATTGTGTAAATGATCTTGTGTTGTTATTTACTGATCATTTTGCTTCACTTTTCGCTATCCCAGGAGTTGAAAGGAAATATTCGTGTCTTTTGTAGAGCGAGACCTATTTTGTCTGATGATGGGGTTGGAACTGACATGAAAGTCTTCTCTTTCCCAACATCATTGGAAACCAATGGCCGAGGCATTGATTTGGTACAGAATGGTTAGTGTAAATTGTTGATTTAAGGATGTTATATGTTAATACCTATTGTGCCTATTTTTCTTCTTTCCCTCTAATTTTTACCTTTCTATTTCTCAAGGGCAAATGCTTTCTTTTACTTTCGACAAAGTGTTTACTCCGGATGCTTCCCAGGAAGATGTTTTTGTGGAGATATCTCAGCTTGTTCAGAGTGCCCTTGACGGCTATAAGGTTAAAATTTACACTACACTTGTTGTCAATTTTCTTTCTCTTTAATAGTTTCGTTGGCTACTGCACAAGC
Organism: Plantago elongata; assembly: GCA_036897095.1. Lineage (NCBI taxonomy): Eukaryota > Viridiplantae > Streptophyta > Magnoliopsida > Lamiales > Plantaginaceae > Plantago > Plantago elongata. The sequence goes on along the minus strand of JAYMSP010000239.1, from coordinate 16,419 downwards.
CAAGGCTTGCATGGAACTCTATAAGAGAAACTTTTGGAATTTCTCTAAGCTGTTTTTTTTTATGTCTTGTGCATTCCTGGACTTGTCCATTTAAATTGGTATGTCAAACTGGCACCAGTAAACGAATATTGAGACCAATTAGCTCTTATTTTTCCTTTACTTATTTCCCCTCTCTCAGTTCCAATGTCTCTCTGGGAGCTATTTATATAATACTTCCACATCATGAGACTATTACTGAAAAGCATTGATCTGGAACATAATCTGATGTATATTTAAGAGAAATGCATCAAAATTGGTTGCTAAAACTATAAATTTGATACATGTACTTCCAGTAAAACTAAATCAATTTGCATCTCGTATCAGGTTTGTATCTTTGCTTATGGCCAAACAGGTTCTGGTAAGACCTATACCATGATGGGAAAGCCAGGACTACTTGACCAAAAGGGCTTGATCCCGCGATCATTAGAGCAGGTTTTTAGAGCAAGGGAAAATCTTCAGGCCCAGGGATGGAAGTATGAGATGCAGGTATTGCAATGATTGTGGTTATTTTGTCTTCAGTATCTTTTTCTTCGTACATAAATATTGACCGGTATTGAAATTCCAGGTCTCCATGCTTGAGATATATAATGAAACCATTCGTGATCTGCTGGCACCAAATAATACGGGATTTGATGCACCAAGCTCAGAAAATACTTCAAAGCAATATGCTATCAAGCATGATGCAAATGGCAATACTTACATTTCTGATCTTACAATTAAGGATGTTTCCAGCAGCAAGGAGGTTTCCTATCTGTTGGACCGTGCAGCACAGAGCAGGTTAGATGGTTCTTTATGCGATTGTGTATAATTAAATACACATTATTTACTGCTAATCTGCTATAATTTGATCAGAACTCAGGCAACTCTACTTGTTTTTGTATATTGAGTTTTCACTAAAAAAACTGATGTTTTTCTTGTCTAAACTTTGTTTGAAGGTCTGTGGGGAAGACCCAAATGAATGAACAGTCATCAAGGAGCCATTTTGTCTTCAGACTGCGGATCACGGGTGTGAATGAGGTATTGAGTTAGTTGAGTTTCTTTCAGTTATAAGCCATTATCATTGTCTATACACTAATGCCGATGAAACTTAGCTGTATTTCCATTATGGTATCAGAACACAGACCAACAAGTACAAGGCGTTTTAAATCTAATAGATCTTGCTGGTAGTGAGCGCCTATCTAAGAGTGGGTGTACAGGTGATCGGCTGAAAGAAACTCAGGTATTTGAGCTAGAATTATGTTTATTCTTTGTTGAATCTAGTTGTGCTGAGCTCAGATATATAAATTTCTTAATGATTGTATTACTCAGGCCATAAACAAAAGCTTATCATCACTTAGTGATGTTCTTTTTGCCTTGGCGAAGAAGGAAGAACACATACCCTATAGGAACTCCAAGCTTACGTATCTTCTCCAGGTAATATTTTAACTATGATGCTCAAGCTGGCATAGTGAGATGTTGAAACTGTATGTATATCTAATTTCTTTTAAGGATTAACCCATTCTTATCTTGAGACATGTGTGATCATGATAAGACAAACCTGTGCAACTTCTTTTTGTTATGCTTTGGAAATGGCTGCGTTATCTCCGACTCTAATCTTTTCAACAGCTGAACTACTATACCCCTGACACAAGTGGATAACTTCAATAATCTTTAAGACCAGAGCTTCCATGTACAATTCTGAAGTTGGCAAGTAGAATGATTACAGTTTTTTTTGTCATAATAAGCCCATCCTGTTTGCTGAAACTGGCTTCAATTCCATTATAACTGCTATGTTAACTAGTTCATGTCATGAAATTCACTGTTTTGGATTCTCTTCATACTCACCTTACCGTGTCTTCGCTTTCGCTTTGTGCAGCCTTGCTTAGGTGGAGGTTCTAAGACTTTGATGTTTGTCAACATTTCACCTGATCCATCATCCCTCAACGAATCACTTTGTTCACTAAGGTTTGCGGCAAGGGTTAACGCTTGTGAGATTGGTGTCCCGAGGCATCAAACAAGCCTGAGATCATCAGATCCTCGTTCAAGCATCGAATAACTAACTTATGTTTGGAAGTTCATGATCTATTGCCTGTTTGAACAAGCGACTAGTTTCAACTGAATTGGCTTGTAAATTGTACAGTTAAAATTGTGTGCTTGTTTGTAATCAGTTAGTTAAAAGGCCATAGGGTATCCAGCCTTTCCTCATCAAGCTATATTATCTACAAATTACCTATGTATTCATAAACAGTGTTCTTTACCAGTTTTTGATGAAATAAATGATTTGATTGTAGCAATTTGAGTTCAATTTTGAATGTTCAAGATCATCTTTGAAAACTGTTTATCAGAGTACATTACAGCCATTTCTTTTACCCTTCTTTTATGCTGTCCAGAAGTTTATACATTCATCTAAATATAAGTACATAAATGTCGACTTAAGACGAAGATCCTTCCTTACATAAATCTAAGTACATTCCTTTATGGAATCTCTTACTAAGAGATCAAAAGCATTTTTCAAACTGTACATTCTAGATTCTATTGAGTTCCAATATTAGCAGCAATGTGAATTCAGGGTCTGACAAAAGAGCTGAGTTCCAAAAGATTGTTTATCTCTGCACTGCAGCATTAAAACCATAAAATATCCAACATCAAGTTTTAAGACACGTTAACTTGATCGTGTAGTTGTAATCCATCCACATTCATTAATAAAGTATATGACAATAGATATACGTTTTCGGTACATCTTAATGAGCTTAAACCACAAACATAGTCCAAAGATGAGATTTTTTGATAAAGGAGCATACAGTTGGTTGGTTGTATTAGAAAAGAGTAAGCAACACCCAAAGAGGAAGAAGAGAGTTTAAATTTCAGAGAAAAAAGTGAATTACAAGGTGAAGAATTGCAACTACAAATCTCATCTATATGTACTACAGGATGTAACCTTTAACCTAGCTAAACCTAGCTAGAACGCCTCCATTTCTTCTGCAATTGTCCAAGAGCTCTGTGGCAATGTGCAGGTGCTCCATTAACGTGCTTGTACCCGTTTAAATCTCAACCATTGATTAGGAAATGAAGGGTGAAGATGATAAAGTACACAGCAGTGTACTAGCTTGCAACTGCTTTTGTTTTCTTCCTTGGTCTCATTGTAGAAGTTGTAATGTATCATGTAGCAACTTCTCCTCTGATTGGTCCAAATATCCTCAAGTAGTTACGTTTTATACTCTGCTCCTTCTTTTCTTCATGTCGAAACGGTTGAGTAACATATTTTCCGCACCTCCACTTCTAGTCCTCAAAGATTCAAATACTTTGCAATCAAATCCAGACATATTGCAAATGTCAATCCTTCTATTCATCTTTTTACTCATGAATTTTCAACATCCCCCTCAAGAGGAACATACGGATTTTTAATGTTCATCCTGATCATTGCATCATGAGATTAGCTGATGCTACAACTTTGGTGAATATATCAACTAATTGTTCTTCACTCTTTGAAATCTATTTCAATTTTCTTTTTCAGAATCTTATCTCTAACGAAGTGACAGTCCACTTCTATATGTTTGGTTCTCTCATGAAAAACTGAATTTTTGGTTAAGTGAATGGCTGATTAATTGTCACCCAGTAACTTTACATGTTGTATGGTCTGTACCGTTATGTCTTTGAGTAATGCCATCATCCAAATAATCTCACAGCACACAAAGGCCGTTGCCTTATACTCAACTTCTGCAGATTACCTGCTCATTATGATTTGCTTCTTTGATCTCCAGCTAACAAGTAATCACCCAATAAAATACAGTATCCTGAAGTTGATCTTATAGTCATGGGACATCCATCATAATCTGAATCACTATAAGCAGTGATGTTAAGATCCCTTTTATTTGAAAAAAAATGCCCAAGCCAATGTCACTCCTGTTGTATTTAATAACTCCAAGAACACCATTCAAGTGACCTCTTTCAGGTTATAAATTGACTAAAAATCCCAGCTAAATATGTTATATCAGGTCTGGTTGATCAAGCAAACTTACCAATGAGTTTCCTACAAAATGTTGGATCCTCCAGTGGAGCATAACTGTCTTGAGTGAATATGACATTATGTTCTATTGGTGTAACTACAAGTTTACATCCTAGAAGACCTGCTTCCTGTATGATCTCTGAAGCATATTTCTTTTGAGATACATGCAATCCATGATATTTTTAGCTATTTCAAGTCCAAGAAAATATCTTAGAATTTTTTCAAGTGTATGTTCACTGAATCAATTTGCATTGAACTTTTACTCCATATGAATATATCATCAACATAAATTAAAAGTGCAATAAAATGATGATCATTACTTCCTTTAGTCAAGAGTGAATATTCAGTTTTAGATTGAGAAAAGCCTAAATCTTTTAGATATTGAGTTAATTAATAATTCCACTGCCTAGATGCCTGTTTTAATTCATATATGAATTTATGTAGTTTACAGACAAATCTATTAGCATCTTCCCCCCTATTTGAAAGTCCTGGTGGTAATGTCATATATGTCTTCATCAAGATCACCATTCAAGAAAGCATTATGGATCCATCTGACATAAATTCCACTGTTGTTTAGAAGCTAAAGCTAGAATTTTTAAAACTGAAGTCAATTTTGCAACATGACTGAAGTTTCAGTATAATCAAAACCATACTGTTGTGTGTAGCCTTTAGCTACTAATCTATCTTTGTGTTTATCTATTTTCCCTTCTGAATTAAGTTTTGTTTTAAAAATAAATCTGCAACCAATTGGTTTAATGTCAGTTTTTCTTTTAATAATTGTCCAGGTTTTATTCTCATTAAGGGCTTTTAATTCATCATGCATGGCATCTCTCCAATGCTTTTCTATAATTAATTCTTCATAGCTTTCTGGCTCATGTATTAATGCTAAATTTATTGAATATTCTCTGAATAGTTCAGAGAATTTTTTATAAGCTAGAAAATCTGAGATGGAAATTTAGTTTTCATCTCATTTGAATGAATAGCATAAGCTTTGGCATTGTGATGATAGATGTCCAGATGAGATGTTAATTTTCTTGCCCTTGAAGTTTTTAATAAATTGATTTCATTATCAAATTCCTGTAAATGTGGATTTTCTTCTTGATTTGCAATGATTTCTTCTATTTCATCATATTCAGCTTGTAGATCTAAATGATCATCTCAATCAACTATTCTACAGGCTCATTTAATTCATGAAGTTCTTGTGTTGAATTTTTATTATTCAACCAATCATAGTCTACAATGTCAGGTGCATGTAATGAAATATCTTTATCATCAGTGTGCTTTTCTTTGTAAGGAAAAACTGAGTCTATAAAGATCACATTTCTGGAAATTAGACTTACATATTTAGTAAGGTCAAAGAGTCTGTAACCTTTCACATTGGGTGAATATCCAATAAAAATGCATTTTTGTGATTTAGAATCAAGTTTAGTTCTTCCTACAACTTCAGTGCATGTAAAAGCTAGACATAAAAAAGTCTTAATGTTATTGTAGTCTGGTTTCTTATTTAAAAACAACTCAAAAGGTGTTTTATTATCTATAACTCGACTTGGTGTCCTGTTTATTAGAAATGTTGCAGTCTGCACAACATCTCCCCAAAATTTCTTTGACAATTTGGATTGAAAGAACAGTACTTTAGTTACATTCAATAAATGATGATGTTTTCTTTCTACCACATTATTTTGTTGTGTTGTGTAAGAGAAAGTTTTTTGATGTATAATGCCATATTTGTTCATTACATCAGGCATATGGAACTCCATTCCATTATCAGATCTAGCTAATCACTTTAACTTTCTTCTGTGTCTGATTTTGTATTAGTTGTATAAAATTGTCCAAAGTAGCTTTAGTATCAGATTTAAGTTTTAAATGAAAAATCCAGGTGAATTTGTTGTGATCCTACTATGGTCAAAAATAGAGAAAATCATGTCTAATAGAAATAGAATAAGGTCCCCATGAGTTGTAATGCAACAAATCCAATATAGAAACTGAATTTTTATAATAAATGGGAAAGGAAGTTTCTTATGTTTTGCTTGCATACAAACATCACAATAAGAAAACTTCTTTAGTTTACACTAGGGTTAAAAAACTGAATAATAGAAGCCTACTAGAACTTAAATGACCTAATCTAAAATGCCATAAATGATCTCTAATTGCAACCACTACAAGAAATTGTACTTTCACCAACGACATCTTTCCAACGGAAATTGAGCTCGTTGTCATTTAACAACGCATTGCAATGAAATACCAACACAAAATTTCTTAAGTAAAATTTGAATTTTATTAGCGACGAATTACCAACAAACCAACAACAAATCCGATATTTTGTCACAATTATGTTGGTATTCTGTCGTTGTAAGTTTTTGGGTTTCTAACGAATTTAATGTTCCGTCACTATTCTGTCGGTAATAAATTTTGAGTTTAACAACTAAAATCAGCAACGAAAACTTCATTAAAAAAAATTCCACCAACAAAAATTATGTTGGAAATTTGTTGCAAATTTTATTTAAAGAATGAGTTACTTCACCAACGAGTGTTTTTCCAACGAAAATTAGGTTCGTTGCCAATCCGCAATGCATTACCAACAAAATTTTCCTCAGTTTAATTTGAACTTTATATGCGACGAATTATCAATAATCCAGTAACAAGTTCGATTTTCTGTAACAATTTTTTTGGTATTCCCATTGCAGATTTTTTGGGTTTCCAACAAATATAGTGTTTCGTCACTATTCCGTAGATACTAAACTTAGAGTTTAACCACTATAATCACCACACAAAAGGAAACCGTTAGAAAATTTTCTCACCAACTCTGTTGGAAATTCGTTGCTAAGTCTATTTAAAGAATGGATTGGAGATTTGTCGTAAATTTAGTAGCGATCAAAAAGTCATTTTATGATGAGTAAGTATACTAAGACACATACGATATAGAGAAAATAAAAAAAGAGACAAACATTACAACTATATAAAAAAACATTATAACTTTTTACTAAGTCTCTAGAGTAGTTGGCGGTCTCCAAATGAATTAGTTAGAGACGGGTCTATATTTTAAAGAAAATTATTCATGTTATTAGACAAAAACGTCTCTGTGTTAAAAAAAGAGTATCTTTTTTTAACATATGAAAAGACGTCAATGTTAACAACATAAACACTTTTGCAATAAAACTAGTTGTCCTAGGAGTAATCTTAAACATAACGGAGTAAATGCACGAAATTCATCCACAAAATTAAAGAAAAAAAGTCAAAACTAAGTTGGAGGATTATTTAGAATCTCAAAACACAAACTAGACACAGAAATGGTCATTGTTGATAACAAAAGTAACCAAAATATAACAAAGAATTATAAAAATAACACAAGTCATAAGCTTTCTTATTAAAATAATTATTGTTGGTCCAGATAACGACAAAGTAAAAGATCAGGAGAGGGTGAATAATCATTTAAAACATTTAACGATGAACAAGTATCCTAGGAGAGGTCTCTAGATAATTTATCTAGAGACGGGTCTACATTTTTATGTGAATCTTATTTTAGAGAGGTGTCTTGCATAACTGAGAAGGTTATTAAATTACTACTCGATTGAAAACCACAACATAACCTATACCATCAACAACTTGAAGTAGATGGAGTACATCGTTTGAAAAACTAAGGAATAACTCCAAGGTTACCGAGTATAAAAAGTACTTGGATAGCTAGGGTAGCCGGGGAACAACTATGAGGAACACTTGGTTGCGAACCTAGTGTAAAAGAAGCCGAGAGATAAGATTTTGTAAGGGTACATCATTATCTATCTTATTGGATTCTTGTCCTGAGAAAGAGCGACGTGGATTAGTTGAAGTATTACGCTACATTCAAATTCCCCTCTAAAAGACTTCCGTATTATTTACTTAATGTACTTACACACTTAACAACATATTGCGTACGTGCACTTCTCAGAAAGGCTTTCACTATCAAATTATAAGTATTAGATAGTCACCTAACTATCTAAGAAACTATTTTGTAGTCAAAGAGCAAGTTTTAGACGGTCTCTAAATACTTTATCTAAAGATGGACATATATTATTAAGAAAATTATCGAAGTTATTAGTTAAAGCACATATGTTATCAACGTTTGAGTTTTTCATATTATAACACGACTTATTTTGTTAACGATATCAACATTTTGATTAGTAAAATGAGTAATTTATTAGTATGTTGTTGAGATCATATTTTATTAAACTTTGTGAATATCAATTGGTGTCTAATATTTTTTAAAGGTGTACTATGAATAATAATTATCGGCAATAGGACTAAGTAATACAACCTAGGCACGAATTAGCTCCATCTCGGCATCTCCTCCCCACAAATTAACTAATACAGCCAAGCGCTAATTATGACATAATCAGGCGCTAATTAATAATATAGCCTAGGGGCTAATCCATGAGTTGGTGAAGCTGCTTATTGGTGAGCCTCACAGAGTTTGTGTTACTGGAACTTGCATTGTTAGCATGGTACTGGTTGGATCCACCAGCTTGATTGAACCTGCCAACTCTGCCTCTAAAGCCACCTCTACCACCATCATGCATTTTCCTTGGATGCATCTGAGGAAAACCAAGAACATTGAAACAATTCTCAATAGTGTGATTAGAGAGACCAGGACAGTTTAGACAAGTGAGTCCCTTCTTATCTTTTCTTTTGTAACCAACGTTCATAGCATCATTGCAAGGGATTGGAAACAAATCCCTAGACATTTTTTGAGTTTCTTCGTGTAAAATCAGTGAGTATTCCCTGTCAAGTGTGGTTTAGGTTCCATCAGAATGATTTGACCTCTCGTCATTTCAAACACATCATTCAAGCCATTGAGAAACTTAATTTTTTTGTCAATGTCTTGCGTTTTATCAAACACATTCGTGATATCACAAGTGCAATTCTTGCAAACACAATTTGGCAATGGTCTGTAGTCTCCTAACTCTTCCCACAAACCAGAGAGTTTGGAGAAGTACTCAGTTACAGATATATTTTTGAGTGACCTCATAGATATCCTGCTGAAGTTGGAATATACGCCAGTCATTGGGTTGAGCATATCTCATTTTCAGCTTACTCCAACCTTCAACAACAGTCTTAACATACTCTTTATGTTAGGTGATACAGAATGCATCATCCATGACATGATAATAGTAATGCATCTAGACCACACATTGATCTTATCCTCATCATCATTGGATGGGATGGTAACAGATCCATCAATAAAGCCTACTTTCTTTCTATAAAGCCTACTTTCTTTCTAATACTCAGAGTCATAGTGAATGTTCTGGACCAAATATGATAGTTTCCTTTGCTTAAGAGTGGAGATGTGAGCCAGTATCAATAGTTGTCTGCAAGTGATTTTCCAATGCTGGCATCTCCAAAGCTTGCCAAGCCTATTGCAAGTCAGTCTTTGCCATGTTTTTCAAGTCCTGGAGCTGTGAAATGGGAGGCAGGGGTTCAAATATGCCGCTGTTCAGATTAGGTGTTGTAGAAATTTTTTTATTTTTTCATTTAAAAATACACGTGAAATCTTTTAATTTAATGTATGAATTTCTCCCATAATGGAATTGATCGAAGACTGTGACTGAAATGATATTTATATCTCCTGTTTTACCCAATTATTTCTATTCACCGAATCTAGATGAAATCTAAGAACTAGTCAGTCCTGGGACACACCATATTACTAAATTTATTATTTAATCCAATTATTACGTACGCGTCATGTCGGTATTGCAAACTGTCACATATACTACAGTACAGTACTGTGTCTCTACTGTCACCCATGCCGACTTTTAATAGTATCTTAGTTGATATTTTATATATATTCTATTATTTTACTGCGAATATACCATACTTTCATAAAAGTAAACAAATTGATATTTGATACATATATAATTTATTAAAAAAATTTACTTTTTGAATTTCACAAATTAATTATTATAAGTTGTGATCTCTATATCAAGACGATCCATAATACCATTAAAATTATTTATATTATTAATTAAAATATTCATATTATTAGCGAAATAAATTTTATTATATTATGAAAAACTTAATTATTGATAATATGAATATTTTAATTAATAAATCGATAATTTTATTAATAATATTTTCATATATAAATAAGTTATATATACGGTATCTCTGGAGACTTTAATCTTCGAATTATATATACTGCAAGAAAAAATCATTCTTATCCTTCCTTGAATTATTGCCTGATTGGCGGTACATTACTTTCACCAAATATAGGCAATTTAGTCACAAAGTGTGTACAAACTGAATGGACCCACTATATTTGGACTTGTGAATCCTCTTGATAGCTCAAAACAAAGCTCTATAAATACATCGAATTTTCCTAACCTAATTTGTCCAACAAAGCTGACTCTATCAAACACACAACAATGGCGAGAGCTTCTCTTATTCTATTCACAATTTTGTTCCTTTCTCTCCTAGTCGGCTTGTGTATCAATGGAGCTGACTCAACTACCGTAAATAGGAGCCCTGCCGCGAGTTTCATTAGGACTTCATGCCGTGTCACAACATATCCTACCGTATGTGTCCAATCCCTAATGAGTTACGCCCCAACCATTCAAATGAACTCCAGGCATTTGGTCATGACCGCATTGTCCGTGAGTGTGGACCGTGCCGAATCCACCAAGTCTTTCGTCGCGAAGCTCAAGAGATTCACTGGGCTCAAGCCTAGAGAGATGGCAGCTATCAAGGATTGTTACGAGGAAATTAGTGAGAGCGTCCAACACCTAAGCAAGTCGGTTAAAGAGCTCAAGAGCCTAGGCCCGAAACGAGGGCCCGAGTACTTGTGGCACTTGAGTAACTTGCAAACTTGGGTGAGTGCGGCCCTCACGGACGATAGTACGTGCTTGGACGGGTTTTCGAGCCGGGCCTTGAATGGTCGGATTAAGTCCTCTATAAGGGCCCGGATGACTAATGTGGCCCAGGTCACTAGTAATGCATTGGCTTTGTGTAACAAGTTTGGAGGGAATTAACAAGTCATGAATGGCTGTTTTGGTTTTACTAGTGTATTTATTTGTGGTTTGGTGCAGAGTGTGACAATTTTGTGTTTAGATGTATCATGTAATATATATAATGGTGGTTTTGTTCAACTAAAACATTTTATATCTTATATGCTTATGCCCCAACACCGGTACTAGAATATATATTTATTTGCCGACCAATATTATTAGCAAACTATCTAACTAACCAAAGGAAGCATATATCTTTTGCACGGGTTCACTGCACCCAAATTATTGATTTTCCATATTCCTCCTTTAATATGTCGTATAAGATCGATCAACTGAAGGGATATATTACAGCAAAACAAAAGACCTGTTTTTTTTTTTAAGAGCCAAGACTGAAATTTTATTAATAAAAAAAGACAAACACAGAGGATGGCACTCGAAAATACAAGGTTGTCACGCCCCGGGACTGCATTGTGGGTCCCGCTACATTTAATATTCATTTAATGATATATTCGCCACTCTGCCTGTTGGTGTGACCGGCCGTGTGAACATTACCCCGTCCACACGCAACCTTATTCATCTGTCAGTCTTACAGACAAACATCGCAATATAAGACGCCAGCCACCGGCTAGTATAATATTTCACAAAACATAATTTACATCAGAGTTTACGCGGAAGTAATTTTCATTAATTAGAATAATATACAGGCGAGTGGTTTTTGGTATCAGGTTGTCTACAATTCAAAATATAACATAACCAAATCTCAACTACATGTTAAGATTATACAGGCTCAAACACAACGTCTTACTCTACGAAGAGACTAGCAACTTCTAAACGTATGCCTCGTCCGCGAATTGATGCTTCTTGGACAACCAACTAACTCCTGTTCGAGGTTAACAAGTTCAAGGGTGAATTTCATAATACACAATGCACGGGTCAAGTAATTGCAATCAACAAATTTTTCGCACAATTTAACACATGCATATAAAAGTCACAACATGGAATTTTACAAACAGTTTTCATTGCACACATTAGCTCACTCCAACATATGTTGCGGCCACTAGTATAAGTCCGATGGCCCACAGAGGTCTACGAATTATCCCTTGATTAGAGGTATTGAGTACTCGGCGTCACAAAGACAAAGCGCCATAAAGGCGGCGTCACAAAGACAAAGCGTCACGAAGACGGCGTCACCGGGGACAATCTCACGTCACACGGACAGTACGTCCCACAGACAAAGCGTCACGAAGACGGCGTCACCGGGGACAATATCACGTCACACAGACGGTACGTCCCACAGACAAAGCGTCACGAAGACGGTGTCACCGGGGACAGTGTCCCACAGACAAAGCACAACACATATGTGAGCTGACATTTATCCATGCTTTTTATAAAAACGTTTCACACACGTCACATGCATCATAAATCATCTTTTCGGGATACGCACATAACTTGATCCTCAGTGAATAAAATAATATTATATCAAGTCCCATCACTTGATATAATATTACACAGTTATAAAAATTACAGTTATAAAATAGTTATTTTCACAAAAGGAATAAAGGTGAGGTATTATGAAGATTCGACCCGGTACCTGACTTAGACGCTCTCTTCTTCTCAAGATCGTCTAATTCGTCAATTAGTTGGTTACAGTTCCGATTGCTAAATTGCTCAATTTATACAGAACATGCCAGCTTACCCAAGACTACTCGTCAAGACATTTAATCGAACAAAAGAAGTCACGCTCCTGATACTTATAGGTGTACTTAATTCCGGGCTTGCACTTCGATAGCTTGCTCTCTCCTCTTCTCCCTATCATTCTCCTCAACCACAATCTCGGCAAGCGCGTCAGCAGCAACTCGATACAGATCAAAGGCCATTTGATCCTTCCCATCGTCTTCAAGAGCATCACAGGCCTCGCTATAAAGCTTGATAGCTTCATCTGGTGAAGCATCTTCTAAAGCACAAGCACCCCTGGTAAGTGCGTCAGACGCAGGCTGTGATCAGCCATACTCAACATACAACTCAGCCGCACGTCTATAGAAATCCGCAACCTCAATCCATTTCCCTAAATCCTTAGCAAGAGCTGCCGCGTCTTCCATATGCTTCGCAGCATCCCAAGGTCTAATTAGTTAATTTACCCGTTAAGTCTCCAATCATCAATCAACTAACTCCTATCGAAACCTTTCGAATCAATTCAAATCCTAAACAAAACAACAAAAGACAATCAATCAATTAGTCCCTAAAATCGACGCAAAGGACACGACAAGAGCATCTCCTGCCCCTTGGAAGCCTTCTCAAACGCATCTTTGGCTTTCTTGTACTTCTTCGTTGATCGGAACAAATTAGCGGCTTCATCGTCTCCAAGCTCAGCTCCTCCAGTTCCTCAACTCGCTGCTACAGTCACCCCGTGTGTAGCAAAACAGGAATCGGGAACCACCAGCTCGTCTCCACCTCATCCCATCGGAAATTGTCAATTCCAGCCAACCCCAAGTCACGCCTCCCTATTCGGCTCGAGCTCTGTCCAATAGCGCCTGCAGCTTGCACGACTCAGCCTCCACGCGGCGCCTCTCGCCTCACCGGAAGCTCAATAAGATTGATCGGAACCGTAGACGATTCGACGAGGAACATCCCTTTCTTGAATCCGAAATTGATACAATCGGATTGACGAATTCAGACTTCACGGATACGAGAAGAAGGAGACAGTGTCGAAGTGAAGTGAGGAGCAGGTCGGAACGGAGCAGGTGGTGGCAAGCAGTGAATGGTTGTACACAGTGGTGGAGTAGAGGCCGATAGTGGTGACTATTTATAGCTATCTTCTGGCCGACATCCTCGCAGGTAAGAATCACTGGGGCGGCGGGGGCAATTTGGGGAATTCCCACGGCGACTGGTCGTTGGAAATTGCGGCTCCTTCGTGGCGAAGAATCAGCGCGGGCGGTTGGTTTGAACTGACGGGAAGGAAAGAGTTTGGAGAAGAAGAAGATAAGTGAGAGAGGGGTATAATGGTCATTTTGCCATTATATACACCTGGCTTCTTCTGGATTCCAAATGGCTCGTAAATAAATTCCGAAAAAATATGAAATCGACTACCGGGAGATATTTAAGACGAACTTAAGCCGTATACAAATTAAAATAAATATTTTTATTTTATTATTAGTTTATTATCATAATATCCATTAGTAATTAAGTGGCGAATACGCTCAGCGTTTAATTTCTAAATTCATCTTACTTTTAATTCTCCTAAACTCGCTGGCGAACTAACCGTTTACTAATTCGTCATGAACTATACCGAAAATATTATTTAAATATTCGGCCCGGATCCCGGTCATTACAAAGGTACTAGAATATGCAACCACAAAAACAAACAACTTCACCACTGACACAAGACTACTGGGACACAAATACCCAACAAAAATCGGATCCAAAAACAAGACTAACTATCAGTCATATGAATCATATGTGGGAAAACAAGGGACACAAAAATCACAATCAGATCCAGATTCTTCACAGTCAGACCCATAATCCTCTCGAGAGCCAACTGACTGAGATCCATTTCGCAAAAACTTGACACCAATAGAAGGAAAATAGCCTACAAATTTTCTTCTTCTATGTTTAAGAATAACAGGCTCACACTCTGGAATACCACTTGAATCGACCAACAAAGATTTGGGATATATAAAATATTTTTCAAAAGAGACACCAAACTCTTCCCCTTTCGACAATTCTTGACCAACAGACTTAAGTAGAAATTCATCACTTTCTTTGTTAAAACTAGCTTCTCCAGGATCAGGTTCGAAATAGTTCTCAAAGCTCGAAGAAAACTCTTCACATTCCTTATCATCAGACTTCAAAATAAGAACTTCAGAAATTCTAGCTTGCAAATCCGGTTCAAAGTAGTTATCGAAAAGAAAAGGGAAAACATCATGATCCTTCTCTTCATGTAAACCATTATCAACAGAGGCTGGACCCAATAGCTCATCAACCAAATTGTTACTACCAGAATTATCCGAGAGACTAGTAATAACCGATTCCTCACTACTAAAAGAATCCAAAGGACTCGAGACGATTTCACACTTCTCCTTAGGAGACTTCAAGCAAGAAACATTTCATGGCCTAGCTTGCAACAAATACCACAGAACATAGGAACAAAGTCATAGAGAACTTTGATCCTAACTTCAATTCCAAGATAACCCAGATAAAAAGAATCCAATAGAGGCTTAGATACATCTAGCTTAATACACACTCGAACTCTATCAAGTCTTGACATATTAGTAGTAGCATCATCTACTCTAAGGGGCTTACCCAACAACTTCACAATTTCATACAAAGCTTCAGATTGAAAAAACATGAACGGTACATTTTTCAATGCGAGCCAAATTGGAACCAAAGGAGAATCCTCCACAAAAACAAAAGCAGGAGACCAATCCAACAGAGTTAAATAGTAGCCAGCTATCAACATAAAGCCTTTCAATTTTAAGAAGATAAAATCTTCTTCCAACGAGAGCCTTATACACAAATGGTGAGAATCCATAAAACTCACAAAAAACCTTCCCTTTAAAGATAGGGCTTTGATAGCAGGCACAACCAAAGAAATGTTAGGGACGGAAGTAGAGAAATTACCAATAAGAGTGTAGACATAAGGAGAAGCTAACTCATCAATTTCCTGTTTTGAAAAGCTGATCGAAGGTATTCCATCATTGACAACCAAAGCTTTCGGAGTGACAATTTTTCGCCTAGAATAGACGTCGACACCATCAAAGAAGGACCGAGAGTGTTCTATAGAGAGCTTTTGAGAAGCTTTACCACCTGGGTCAAAACATCTCCTAGACGTAGGAGGTACAAACTGGAGGGCCGGGCCCGAATCACCTCTAAAGACTGAAGAAGCCACCAACGAAAAGAACCTATTGCCTGCAGACCATGGTGGAGAAGAAAAAGCAAGGCAGAGGCGAGAGGAGCTGAGCTACAGGGGAGAAGGCAAGCTACAAGAGCGATACGACTATTGGAGTAGGAGACATGGAGAAATAAAAAACAATAGAGGATAAAGACGGGATGGTTGAGCTGCGGTGATGGCGATGGAGGAAAGAAAATAAACGAGGGAGAGAAGATGGAAAAGCGAGCCGGAAACAAAAAGGCCGGACTAACAAGGATCTGAAAAGGGGAGAAAATGGAGGAGACAGGGGGAAGGAGGCGGACGTGAGGTAGCTCCGGCAGGGAAGGCAAACGACTGAAAAAATTAGTTAGACGAGCTTCAATGGGGCGCCGTCGGGTGGGCGTCGTGCCAGACGCCACGCCTTCGGCGCCCCAACAGGCCTTTTTCGCCGCGCCAACGGGCGCGGTGAGACATTTTGCGCCGTGCCACGGCGCAAATGGCGCCTTGCACGGCGCGGGCAGCAGCCAATCAGTTGTTACCACCTTACCCCCCCC
>JAYMSP010000238.1:0-65215 GCA_036897095.1 Plantago elongata | reverse complement strand
CTCTAAACAAAATTATTTCGGGCTATACTCAGAGTCACATTGTCAGATATTTCCTTTTAGGGTTTTACATACTTATTTATTGTCAGCGAGTTTTCATATCTTAATTTTACTTTGGGTTTTTTTATGCACAAGTCTATCCAAGTCTTTATTTGGATTATAATATCATACCAGAGAGTAATTTTTTTTTCAAAAAGAAAATTAGGGCTATATTTAAGGGTCTACACGAAGATTTTTATCAACAATCTCTTATATTATAGAATCCTAATATCTTACCCTTATATTTTCACCCTCGTACAAGTCATGTATTTTTCCCTTTATTTTATGACTATTAGGCCTGCCCTCTTTTTCTTTTATTATAGTATAGATTGCTCTTAAATTTCTCTATATCCTATTACTTCTTTTATGATTTCCGATACCAAATAAGAGCAGGAAATGCTTGATATATGGTTTTAGAGTTTCTTTCAATCTTACGGTTTCCTTTACTTTCTCCTTTGCCTGCCTTAGTTTTACTTTCCTTATATATATATAATAAGTATTTCCTAGAATTCAACAATAAGGTTCTCCCAGTATACGTCTGGAAAGTCAGAGTTCGCTTAGAATTCGTTATCTACTACAATAATTTTACATGTCCCGAGTCCCTTAACTTTCATTTTTCGAAGTACTATATTAACTATAAATGCATGCCTAGAAAATAAGTTGATAGCATGGAAAAGATGTATGTGTTTTATCTATACCACCAAAAATCTATCTGGTCGAATACTCAACAAAACAGGACTAGAGCAGACACAAAAAAGGGAATCCTACAACAAGGGCCTATACAAGTAGATTTTGTTTTGGCAAAATCTGGATCAAAGGCTTAATAGAAAAAGAAAAAGCCGTGGGTCTCGCAATTATGGAGAGAAATAATCTCTGACTAATATTCATGAGGATGAGAAAATGACAGGAAGGTTTTGGAATATTATTTCTTCTGGGCACAACCTTGCCCCAACGAGTTATTAAGTCAATTGTATAAGATTTATTTACACAACAAAATTTTATACTTATTTAAAGTATAAGCTCCTTTCCCTTTCATTAAATGCAAAGTATAAAATTTAATCCGACAATACAATAAGGAATTCTGCTGGGGCTAGAAGAAACTAAATAGCTCCTATTATTTAATAAAAATATATTAGAGTCTTTCCTTATAATTATTTAATGTTTGTATAATATAATTAGAATAGAATAAGGCAGGCAGCCTCTTTCTGATCTATTTATTAGGTATTTAATTTATAGTATAGGGATAGGCTCTCTTTATTCTAGTAAGTACTTTATAGAATTCTCTTCTATAAAAGTAAAGCTCTTACTCTATCCCCTATAAAATTTATAGACTAATAACTCTATTTCTTATTAAGGGTCACTATTCTTACAACTGTAGCAAAAGATTAAACACTATTAAGGTCAGAGGGGATTCCTATCTTTCCATTTTAAGAGATTTCTTGTTATATAATATAGCTATTAATAAATATTTAGTCCTAGACATATTTCATATTTTACATAATATAATTAAGTATTATTCAATCCTATAAACTAAATAATTAATATGTCTAAGAGAGTTACACCTTCTTCTCTTTTACTAAGTGTACTTAAATTAGATCTTACTTAAGTTAACAAAGAGAAAATACCCAATACATGGCTTTACAGAGGAGAGTGCTATATATAATAAGATAAAAATGTGTTAGACTTATGCGGGGACATATAGTGTGTGACTTGGGAGAGTGATGACCCTTTTACTCTATGACTAATAACTTCACTAAGCTATTAAGTGTGTACTCATAAAATCACGCTCTCTTTTTTTGCTCAAGAACTCTTCTTACTAATAAATGAAAACTTACTTTTATTTAACAAGTTTATAAATATAGTGAAAGATATAGACCAACATATGGTAGAGTATACATAGAGTACGTGGCATCATCACCCGGTCGAAAGCATGGCATGGAGAGAGAAAGGCAAAGGGTAGCCAATCGTGCTACGAAAAAGGACTCATAGGTATCTTCCTTATATCGTACAAGACAACTGTGGTACATTGCTTACCTTATTCTTATAGAAAAAAGAGCGGTGGGTGCGAACTTTTTAGGAATATATTCAATCATCTGTGGAGAGGTAATAAATTGTGTCACCAAGGGCATCTTTTTTCTTTTGGATTAGAAACTTTTCTATTTTCTAAGATAACTCTGCCTATAATATTTATTTAATCTTCTTATAACTACTACCTCTTCTATATACATGGCATATTTGGACACTTTTCTTTCTTTTTTCTGCGATCTGTATGTGATCTAATTTAACTTAGATATAACTGAGGATTTCGAAGTGTTGCACCAAGATTTCATCGAGGAGTTATATATCTATTATATAGGTTTTTATTGTATTCTATTTATACTTTTATACTACGCGTTGTACCAACCAATATTTCATTATTAAGAGTTAGGAAGCCCTTATTATTGCCATTTCCATAAGTAGAGGCTACCTAGTTTACAAAGTATACGAAGTCTTTCACGTCTCTTTTCTTTTCTCGAATAGAGCAGTAAGCTAAAAAAAAACAAGGGTCGAAGCACAGAATAGAATAATCAAGAGATAAAGTATTTTACACAGGCAGATAATATTGGTTCTCTAGATTTTTAGGAAGAAGTGTTAGAACCTGGTATAGTGAAAAGTGGGTTTCCTTCTTTTTCTTTTTTTAATGTTCTAAAATAAAGAGTAATGTATAAATTGAAATGCGCAATTAAGGATAGGATCCAACTACTTACTGCTAGAAAAGTTTTGTTCATCCTAACCACAACACTCCACCGAATCTAATAGGAAACTTTATTACACGATATAACTGCTCTTGCTGTGATTAGATCTCCTCTTTAGAATAGAATTTTTGTGCTATACTTATACTAGACCTCTTTTTCCTTCGAACTATTTACATTACTAATTATTTGGTAGGCATAATCGAAACATTTGTACTTCTTAGTGGACTTAGTCGAATAGATCAAATCATATATTGGAAGAAGGCGTAATCTATATTTTAAATAAATATGTGTATAGAGAAAAGGCACCTCTAAACCTAACAGAATAGAATAAGAAATATGGATATCTAGTAACTACTTACTCCTTATATCTTTGTATGCCTTTTTAGTTTTTTGTGAAAGGGGTAAACGATTTAGAACTCTTTCTTAGTTGTGCATCAAATATGTTTTTTTTACTAAGTAGGTCTTAATAGACCTTCTCGTGCTCGTGATTTATTTCTATTCCATACATAGTAGTGTAGTAGTCTTTCTCTTCCCTTCTAAACTAAATATTAAAAGATATTCCTTAATTTTTTATAGTTCTTAGCTTTAAGCACGATTAGTAGTACTTTATTTTATTAACCCGATATTTAACTGGATGTTTCCCGCGTAAGGGTTTATCTATTAGCCGAGCTCTTCTATTAGCAAGGAACCAAACCTGTCTCTCAAAGGTGAGCTAAATCATAATCTGTAATAACAAAATGACCCGCACTATTTTATTTATTGTTGCACATGTCATATTTAGGCACAAATGTCCATCTTCTATTCTATGTAGCCACCCACGCGTTTATTTATCTTCTACTACGAACGTGATTAAGATTTTTCTAATCCAAGAAATACTAATGCCGACTTATTTGAGTAATATCTATTCATATCTTTACCTATACTCCTCTTGAAATGCTTTACTACGATTTTTAATAACGAACGAAAGGGCACGAAAAAATATATTCTTAATTAAGAATTCTTCACAGCAACAGATGTATTCCTCTCTTAGTAAATATAGGCAAATAATTTAGAATGCGTTATGCTTTTTGAGAACTTTCTTTTCCTTTATTGTTCAGTGCTTATAAATGTTATAATGTTCGTAATTTGTAGGCATGTCTCTTCTTTGTTTTTCCTACCTTTCTAACTTACTATAGATCTATAGATGGCACTTTTTTCTTATCTTTCGCGTTTATAAGCATTCCATTTCTGCTGAACTCCCTACCAATTATTTCATTAATAACTCATTGTTAGGATCACCCAAAATCTTCACACTTTCGGAGAGTCATAAAGGCTTTCTTCTGTAAGATAAGAACCGAGGAGTACTTGTCGCTGTATAAGTGAGAAAAACAACTAGATAATAGAAATAATATTAAGTATATAACAATAATTATTAGGGCTTAGAAAGAAATATGAGGTTTTTAATTTAATGGAATCAGTCGTGGAGACTTTTATCTATATAAAACAACTGTCGAAGTAAGAAAAAGACTTGGCGAAGACAAAACAAGAAATAACCGCTAAGGAAAAAGGTGGTAGGTAAAATATTATTGCTAGATTTTTGTGCATGATATGAATCCAATTAATTTCTTTATATCCGTTTTGCCCATAAAGTTGTCAGTTATCGAAAAAACTTGCATTTTTCGTTTGTTTATTTATGATCTCGCAAAGGTCTCCTGTTTGGGCTTTGTATATGACTTTTTCTTTCTCAATACTTGTTTGTATATTTGTAATTAGATGTTACTTTATTGCGAAAAATTATGGAATCAGTGTGAAAAAGCAACAGAAATATATGAATAAAAATATAATTTAAGGAATAGCATAGGACCAACAAACAAGTTAAAGAAAGAGACAATAAATCTCCAAAAGTGATACATACGGTAGATTAGTAGAGAAGAGTCAGAAGGCCTTTTGTATTTTGATACACACTGCACGTACAGCGAAAACATACTAATGAACACAGATTTATTCTTAATTTCCTACTAAATAAAATCTCTTTCTAGCGAAGGGTTGTTCGTCTTCGCATCGAATAGATTAGAAATAGTATAGGCACTGAAGAGGTCAAAAAATATAGAATAAAAAAGAATGTAAAAGAGATAAATATTATATAAAAATCTACACTTATTGATTTTGTTTCAATTACTGAGTCAAGTTTCTTAAAAGAATTGCTAACTTCTACTGTGAAACCTTCAATACGCACGCATAAACTAGCCTAATAACACTACCTCGGCTACCCCTTTTGGTTTAGAACAACTCAACTAGTCACCAAATAAAGGAAATAAAAGCACTAGTAGACTTAGGAGTAGCAGATAGATAAGGAGAGATCTGCCCAACATATAACATAGAAGAAGTCAAATAGTAAAGGAACTAACACTTTTTTTTAGATTGGCTATAGAAATTAGTATATAAAGAACTCTGTAGACTTAATACTGTGTATATATTTTTTTATCTAATAAGGATAAGGACATGTCAAATACTTCTCTTAATTTTAGAAAATTACGATCTATATTCTATGTTTTACATTCTACAGGAATTACGTACGTACACTATACTAAATTTAAAACAAAGACCTATCTATTTCTATTTGGTTGTAAAATAAAATAGTTTCCTTTTCTAAACCCTTATCCATCTAAATCTTATACTTTTTGTATCCTATATCCTCTTGCTTCCTTAGCAAAAGACTCGCGAACTTTTATTTTAGTAGAATTACTACGTTAATATGCGTCAATAGTGTACAAGGTAGAGAAATATAATAGAGCCTGCATACTTTTTACATTTTCTGACAGTAGACATGTTTCATACCTCTTATCTTAGATAGAGAAGCTTTTGATTTCTAGATCTAGCATTAGAATACACGTTGCATAGGACTTAGAGCAGAACAAGTAGGATTTATTTTCAAAAACAAGTAATTGTAAGAATATAGGAATAAACTAAATTGTAATTAAATAGAAGAGAAAAGAGTTGCCCTAGCAAAGAACGAAGGCAAGGTAGGTCAGACATCCTTTAGTTCTATTTTTACCTCATTTGAATAGCATACAAATTACAATATTGAATATAAAAACTTACACTGGAATCCCTTAGAAATTTCGCATGTATACTTTATTTATTGTGTGGACGGGCCTTATCACGAAAGAACTAAATGATATTCTTTTCAAAAAAAGGAATTTATAATTGAAAGACATAGGATTCTTAAATACTTACTCTTTGGACTGCTGGAGAAGAAAAACAAAGTGGAGACAATATGGATAGTCCCCTTTTTAGACGCAGGCACTTAGTTAACACGTACTATAAGAGAAATACAGATCCGAATTATATCTATACTTACTTGTTACATGTCTAGAGACTTGATGTTTTTTTGAAGCAAGTAATTGTTGGCAATAACCTCTCTTTTTTCTTATTTTTAAGCCATGAGAAAAGAATTCACTATATAAATTAGTACTTGACCTAAGCGTATCCTTGAGTTTACGCGGAGAGTATCTGCCTTCTGTCCAGCATTATTAGAATCACTCCAGAAACGTGTTATAATTGAGATGTCAGTATGAATACACCTTTTTTCATCGTGACGGGATATCTCTTACCCTTTCTTCTTATACCAAAGGATCAATAAATAAGAACTTGAGGGGAATAAAATAACATAACAGCGGAATCAGTACATAATAACTTTATTAGAACTTTCTACCCTTTTTTGTGATTGTGATATATATTATAGATAAGATAGATCTTTGAATTCTAAGTAAACGTAGCTTTTTTTGTATTCGATCTATATTCAATCAACGAATCATAGTGTATAGTCTCACGAGTCAATTTACTTATGCACGATGTTTATTAATAAATATGAGTCAGCAGTCAATCAAGTAAACCCGACGTAGGCTAGACATGTTATAGTACTAACTATGGTATAGTTTGAGTAATTTAATTAGTAAGTATACGAGGCAATTCCTTGTGAACAAAAAAAATAAATATATTATTATAATATTAGCATGAGAGTAACATACTTAAGGTTAGATAGAAGCTAAGAAATCCTTACTACAAATTATTTTAGTCATATTTATTAGAACATTTCAGAACTATACAAATAAAATTCTACTCCTTTATGCTTTATTTATTATGGGTAAAACTTATACCCTTCTTGGGAATAGGACTCTTTTTTCTTTAGTTCTCTTTACCAGCCCATTATTTTATTAGTTTTTTATAATATCACCTTGTGAGTCCATGTTGTATATATTAGATTGAAAAGTAACATCCTTTTAAAAGATTTAAAGAGGTAAATTCTATCTAGATAAAAACAAGGCATTGGTGAATACTACAAGTAAATAAAGTAGGATTATATTTATATATAGGTAGTCGCTTGCTAGGTAGAAACATTAGTAATTATATAAGAGAATAAAAAGGAAGGAGCGTCAAGAAAAGGATATTCAGAAAATACTAAGAATTGACATAATTTTTAGTTAAACAACTTTTTTATTTGCTTACCTTAGCTTAGAGAAATTACTTTGTTATTCTAAAAGTGTTGATCCATACTTATACTATTTCAACGTAAGAGTTATTAGAAATTAAATTACTAGAAGTTGTTAGACTTGGTGTTGTAAATTCTATGTTCTAATAGGGAAGATTCAAGGCATAAGTTTCGAAATTCTCTTTTTGCCCTAGAAAAGCAAAGTTTTAGATTAGAAGTCTCACTTCTATTAGAAGTTTGCCTTATCTTAATCTTATGTAGATTTTTTAGAAATTATAAGCTAACCTCTCTTAATGAATTAAATTAATTAAATAGAAAATAGAGGGGGTACTCCAAAAATATACGCATGTTATAATTATATTTCTTTTCTACATCAACAAGAATGCTTTTTTTTAGTTACATTAAAATTCAAGTTACTAGTACACTCTAAGCTTGTAGTTTTGTTATGTTCAATTCTAATCTAATTTTACTGGTGTTACAGATGTTATAATAATATTTGGTTGCTTTTTATAGTGTACATACTACTATTCCTATTTTGTTGTATAGGTTTTATTTAAAATAATGTACCTGACTGAGTCATGGGTCTCCTCTTTATATGTTAGATACTTAAGTTACTCTACCGGTGTTATTTTTTCGTTAACTATGTGACTTCCTTAGGTATCCTATAAGTTGTCATAGTGCAAAGTTTTTTTAATATACCTTATTTTTTTAGATTTCCCTAGTTCTCTAGTACTATACTCTTTATTTTGTTAGAAGTTTGAGGTTGTTTCCTTTGGATTAGCATTATCAATTAAGTATGCTTGGTTATAATTTCTTATAAATGTATTTAATTTTATGAAGTAAAGACAATTACATGTAAGTATATCCACACAACATCACATAGTATTTTAATAAAAAGTAAAAAAAGTACTTCCTAGATGCTTTTATAATTTTATTGTGTAAACTCTAATAAAAAGATAATGTATGTAAAGAGCTAAGGAAAAACTTCTAATATAAAGAATTGGAAACTATTTATATTATAAATCTAGTAAACTCCTAGTATAGTAAGGTTCTTTTCATCAAATTTTCTATATATTTAATAGAAAAATACGTACTGTAGTAAAAAGGTAATCTTTAAAAAGACATGCACGAAACTACATAAATAAGGTAAATAAAAATAGTGGGGTGTACTTAATATAAGAGATTAGCTTAGACATTGGGTTAGGCATCAGGAGCACTCCGTGTAGAATTATTGTATAAGGTATAACGAAAAGGGAGGATTATTATCCATTATAAATCTGTAGGAGTAAAAGGTAAAAGAGAGAATATATATACACGATACTTTAAAAAACTCTAACAACTCTTCTTATATTTTCCCTTAAGTACTTTTTAAGATAAGAGATCCTTATATAGTACTAAATCTAATACGACCTAAATGTCACATATTAGAGTATTACCAGACCAGAAATGTGTAATATAACAAGTAACATACCTTAGCTGCCTACAGAGTAGGAACTTTTCTTACTTATACTTTTATCCTGCATTACTAAGGATATAGTTATAACCATGTATATTTTTGTGACTACGTACTACTAGACGAGACATGATTTAAGTCTTTTAGTATAACTATAAATTATAAAAAGTAAATCTGAAGTCATGCAATAGGGAGTACACATCATAGAGAGACTTAAGTATACAATCCCTAGAAAGTATATTATTGTTTGTATTTTACACAAAGAATATAATAGTCTACGTGCTTCTTTAATAAAACTTAATATAGTATGACCTACTAAAATAAATAAGGTATTGCATGATAAACCCCAAGAAACAGGTGTATATGCATTCACCTTTAGATTTTTCCATCTTATTCATCAAATCTTCATTTAATCTTACTATTCATATGTATTAGAGATAGGGTTTCCTAGTAAAACGAGACTTTTTATATGCTATGTACCTTTATAATAAAGTTCTGTCTAAGTAAGAGCATACAATATGCGAGTAAAATAACCTTAGAATTGCAAGTATTTAGGAATGAAATTGATTGAAGTATAGTATAGAGAAACCACATAAAATAGGTTAGGACAAGATTTTCTATTAGAGCAATTATTGAATAAAACTTAACACTATAAAGAATGTTAGCACACATTAGTACTTAATAGTAGCACACCAAAAATACCCAGGTCGGCTGTTACCTTAAGTAAATGTTGGCATGTATACAATAAATTAGAAATACTCTAAAAAGATACTTAGGGTATTCTAAGTTAACTATATTTACTTAATAACTAGAAACTAAAGTTAAAGACACTATAACAGGGAAAATGTGCAGGTATCTTGATACTAAATGACACGCAGACACAGGTAAAGAGATCTTACATATATTAATTAACAAATCAACTAAGTTATCTATTATAATTCCTTGATTAAGTCCTATCTAAAATACCCTTTCTCCCTTGGGCCTTGCATTTCATTTACTCATGTTTTATCTATATGACGTGTATATAAATAAGTTTTATTATATAAATAAAATATCTACGCGTTGTGTGAAATATGCAAATTATATATATATATAATTTGGAAGGACTGTACAAATGGATTGCTCTAATTAGGTAGATGTAAAAATATCCCGGATCCGCTAATACTAACTCTTAAATTCTCACACACCTTTTACTAGAGGTCCGCTTAAAGACATGAAGTTACGTATAGAAAACTTGTAATATAAGCAATTACTTAGTGGTATGCTAGGTAATCCTAGCACTACTAACCTACAAAAAAATAGAAATCCTGTATATTTAGTAGTATTTTTATGCCTAAAAAACAAGCGTTAACTTAGTTCTTGTCTGCTCTAAATTAGACACAACAACTTTTTTTAGCCTTTTTCTATGGAGCACAGAACAGAAGCAATACGAGCCATCTTTCTAAATTAAATAAGAGTTAACCCCTGCATATAATACATTATAGCTATAAATAAAGTGTTGCCTTACTATAAGAAACATATAAATTAGGGGTACTTACATATTATATATACGACATTACATACATCATGTATAGTATTTTTAATTTAGGCAGAGTCCCACTTTAGTTACTCCAAAGTAGTTTTCTGTTCTTATCTTAGAGAGTACCCTCTATTTAGTTTTTTGCTGCTAACAAAGGGAGGCTTTTTCCAATTTACCATTTTAGTTCTTCCTAGCAAGGAATTACTTCCCTTTCTATGTGTTTCCTATAACTTTACTTTGAGTATGAAGGCATTGTTATTTTACTATCTCTACGAATCCTTATGCTCTTTTAAAGCAGTATTAATATACATTTTAGTAGTAAACTAGGATAGTATAAATAAAATATGCCTTAGAGATAACTTTTAGTAATGCTGTTACAGCTTGCTTTACTTCTTACTAGGTAATCCTACACTTTTAGCAAGCATTTATACTAAGCTAAATATACTAAGTACAAGTTTCAATTATAAACCTAGAATGAGCCTTCTAAGTTATGTCATAAAGCAGTTTACCCAGTCCAAGTATAAATTATTATAGTGAATTAGTAATAAAACTAGAAGAGTACCAGAACAATCTTCATTTTTTAGTTTGATTTTAGAGCAAGGCAACACAGTAAGCATTTCTGTTGTATTTAATTTTTAAAGTTTATTTATTTTTACTACATATAATTTTATAAAGGCAAGCTATATAAAATTATATGTAGTACTTTTCTTTTGCTTTGTGTTGTACTAAACCTTCTTTATAAGTATAGTATTTTCCTAAAACTAAGTATAACATTCTATACAGTCCTATACTATACGTAAAGTAGAAATCAATATATTAACAACTTAATTATTAGTAGAAGGTGTAATGCTCTTAGTAGTTAGTAATAAAAATAAATTTAATACCAATCAATACCTAACAAAAAGTATATTTATAGAGGAAAGACTCTCTGTATGTAGATACTTAACTTCATTTA
The DNA here is from genome assembly GCA_036897095.1 of Plantago elongata. NCBI lineage: Eukaryota > Viridiplantae > Streptophyta > Magnoliopsida > Lamiales > Plantaginaceae > Plantago > Plantago elongata. Next base: position 54,046 of record JAYMSP010000238.1, on the reverse strand, counting down.
CTAACTTTTACATATAATTAGGGTCTAACAATCCGTACCTTCCTTTAACTCTTTACAATTAGTAATAATTACTATAATTAAGCATAAATAAGGGACACGGTAGAGTAAACTTACTAATTAATGACTCTTAAAATCTTAAATTAAAGAACAGGATTTTTACTACTAACTACTATTATACATACCCTAGTAAGTACCCTAGAGTAAATACCTTGCGCTAGAAAATATTGATTTATGTACTACATATATTCCTTGTAATAATTATAAGAATAAGAAACGAGATCCTCGTGATAATAGATAAAAAACCTCTTTAGAAAAATTACGGGAATTCTTTTGTTATACCTTTAACTACTTTGTTCTATTATTTCTCAGCACATACAAGGCAACCCAAAAGAAGAGACTTATTATTTTGTAATAAGCAGAATCGCCACGCAACTAAATAAGTCATTCAAGACAAGTACAAGATACTACAAAGCATGGCAATGCACTTAACCATAAGTAAAAACTAAAATATAAGCTATTTCAGGTAACTTCCATTTCTTTCTCTTCTGAAATTCTAGTATGCTTTCATCTAGATACTCCAAGACATTTTATGTTATGTACACTCTAATGCTTATAACATATTTTTCTCTCTTTAGCAAGCTATATTTATATATATACTACCTACTTTTTTATAGTATATAGCTTCAATGACTTAGATAATTTGTATACTCTTCATCCTTATTAAAAAGTATATTTCATGTTTTGGTTACTCTGTGCCTACAAAAAAAGATTTCACTCATAATTTTAAAAAGAGTATAAGGGTTAGTTTTGGGAATCAAAATGAACTCTTTAGACGTCTTGCTTTTATAAAAAGAATAACTATTATATACATATTTACTAAATTTAAGTATAGTAACAAGGGTGGGGTTACTACTTAGGAAAACACTCTTTAGAAGTTTCTGCTGCCATTCTGTTAACTTTTTTTATAGTTTATTATAACCTATAGTCTTTATCTTTATTAAGTATTTTTCTTATTAATTAAGTTAATTAAGTATCCACCCTATATTATGTTCAAGTACATCTTAATTGTAATCGAGGACAAAAATAAGTTCATTGCTAGAGCACAAATATCCTAAGAATTGAGAGTAAATAAAGGGTTTTGGAGTATTCTTTATTCTTATTAAATATTCTAATAACTTGTAGGTATTCCCGAGAAAGGTAATTATTACAAGACTTTAGTCAATATGAACATACATAATTGGATAAAACATGAATATAGAGTAGAGAAGGGAGGCATAGTAAGCATTCATATCATAGAAATAAAAGTATACGTTGTTATATAACCTAGTTAGTAGTAGAGCCTAATATAAGAATAAAGAATATAAGAAGGGTATTTCCTCTGTTCCTTAAGGTAGTGTTTATGTATAGTTTACAGCTTTCATACATAGTGTTTTCTAAGCTTATTCCTTGGTAGTGCATCTCCGTAATTTACCTTAATTATTTACTTGTAGTTGTAATCCTCTTCCTTTCTAATTTAGATAGAATATCCTATACCCTTATATACAGTTCCCTTCTTAGTTTCTAAACACATTCTAATTTCTTGCTGTAAATAACATGTCGTATACAATTCTTAGTAAAATGGTCAATCCCCCTCTTGTTTTATAGAAAAGTTACTAAGGAAAGATTTATATTAAATATATTCCAAATGCTATGACAAGATACTCTAAGGAAATGAAAAAATACTACTTGGTAATAATTCTTCATGTTTAAAAATAAAAAGATGTATGCCTCGTAGCATGCTAGGATCTAGATCTAGTAATTACTAGGATTGATTACTTTTTATAATATATGGGGACTAGTTAGAATATAGATCATGATATAAGTTGATTCCTTGAGTAGTATACAGTACAATATTATAAGAAACATTAGTTAAAGCACTTTGGAAAATATAGATTCTAAAGAACTACAAATGCTTATAAACTAAGTTATAGCTAGTGGACTAAAAATCTAGGAGAAACAATACTTCAGTTAGCTTTTTTTAGAAATAAAGGACTTTATCATAGTATAGTTCTATAACTAAAATATAACATAAGTATGTGGTGGCAAGTAGATGTCTTAGGTTAGAGATTTGTCTTACTCTTGTTTAAGCCATAATAAAAAGATGTAGGGTATAATAAAGAATAAGAAGACAACTTCGTCTAGTATGATTCATCAGGTAAGGTAGATAGAGATAGGTGCGAGCTTCCATTGGTTTTTCCATAAATACGAAGAAATACTAAGTAGGTAAGTAAGTAGTATAGTACAGGATATAATATAAGAAACATGTCTTAGCAATTTGAGTAAAAAAAGCGTAGTAAGGAAGAAACCCGCGCTCATCCCCTTTGTTGGAAATATCCTTGTAGTTGTTTGTATAAGAAATAGATTCTAACAGTGTAAGATAAAAAAATAAAGTTATAGAAGAAAGAATAGATAAAAATTCCCCTAGAACAGGAATACAGTGTACTATCAATAACTATGCTTACTCTTGATTGCCTAACCTAAATTCATTCATAAGCTTTGTAAAAACTTCTCCTTTTATTATAGCTTGTGAGATACCTTATACCAGGTTCTCTTAAGTTTCCTTATATAATGCTAGACTTAATACTAAGTAATGATGAATCTGACCCAGCGAACCACGCCCCGAGGTGTCCAATAGGAAAAGGACTAATTCTTAGAGGAAACATTACATGCACTACTATTAGAAAGTAGGTTACACTTATATCAATAAGTAAGAAAAAAAGAAGAATACTCTTTCTTGAGCTTCCCCGCGTATTTGTTGTTTATCTCTTCTGTATTAAAAGACTTAATTTGCTTCTTCGGCTATCTTTGATTTAGTGCACTCCTTCTGTAACTAGGAGTTGTTCCTTCCTTATGTTATTTACTTTTTTACTATTCTAGTTTTAACTAAGTCTCATAAATAATATTCAAGTTTCTCTGTCTGCACCAAATGCTATAAGGTACTAAGTCATCTATTTCAACACATATTAAGTTTTTTATAAGTACAAATGAAAAAGGTCTATAAAATATAATATCTATAGTAATATATATATCTATAAGTAGGGAGGTGATTTCTTAGATTAAAAAATTTTTTAAATTTATAGGTATCTAATTATACATAAAAGACATGTTTACTTACAATCTCTTAAGTAGTACGAGTCTTGATTAAGGGATATTTTATATGCTCTCAATTCTAGTCTATTTTTTTAGAATTTATAAAAGTTTTTAATGTACCTTTTCTTTTGGATTAGTTTCACTCACTTGTTTACGTGTGGGATTATCCTTTTATTTTCTTAGGTATTAGGGGTTAAGCATGTTATAGTGTGACAACTACCTGTATAATTTTCCATAGTATATTGTGGCGTATAGGTAAATATTAGTAAAAAAATATGATATATTTGTGGGTGTACTAGTTACGTACTTATGTCTAGCATAGTAATGTACCTAATAGAGGAAGATCCTAGAATAGAATAAATTATCTTACTAAACCAAAGTCACTAACAAGTGAGAATTTATTATAGACACTGTAAGACCCGTCTTTTGCAACATTACTAGTAGCTCACAACTTTTATGACACTTTCAAGAACGGCTTCCACTTCTATAGATTGCATCTAATAATCCTTCTAAGAAATAGCTTATTACTGAAAGTACTCTTATTGTATAGGTGGTATATAGGTAGTAGGCTCCTACAAAAAACTGTGCTTGTATAAATAGAACTAAGCTAGTATACTATATGTACTAAAAAAATAGGGTCTTGGGTAAATTATAGTATTTACTATATAATATAAAAGTAGGATATTTATTCCTTTCTGGCCTTAAACATGTACATGTAAAAGACTAAATAAAAGATTAAAAGAAAGTAAGTGAATTGTAATATTTATAAGGTACATGCAGTAAACAAAATAGAAAGAGTACACTAGAATAAACATAAAAGAGACTCTACTTTTCGAATAATGCTCAGAAAAAATCTCTGCAAAATAAATAATTAGAGATATAAACTCTAAGATATTAAAAGGAAGAAGCCTACATACCTAAGAATCATATACCAGGCTACGCTGCTAAATACATGTTATAAGAAAAATATTATTATAAAGAAAGATTCTGAAGAATCTAAGTAGTAATGTTCATGTTCAGTACATCTTCTTGTAACACGTAAGCTTTGTTCTAGTAATTTCCAAATCCCTGCTTTATATTTATAGTAGAAAGTCCTAAGCGTGAGTACTAGAGTTGATTATAATTGACTCTAAGTTGATATAGTTAGTATACTCTCTAGTAAGTAAATAGACGAGCGAATATTGACTTAGTGCATGCCTTGTCTTGGATTTTAAACTTAACTAATTGTTAGAAAATGCTATGCCAGGGCTTAGTTCCAATGGAGGACCCATTTTAACTTATAACTGGCGAAAAAGTACTTTTCTAATTTCGTGGTGTTAAGTAATTGTCGTATAACTTTATATCCTTATGCTCGAGACTTAGTAGTATAGAAAAGGATCCTATATTTATTAGCTATTAGCAGCTGCTTTAGAGATATAAAGAAATATAAGGTAACCTAAAGCATATAGAAAGTAACTCTTCAATTATCTAAATAATATAGTAGACTATGCTTGCCTTTCTTATATAACTTAGTTAACTCTTAATTAAAGGTGTCCCCAATACATTCTTTTAGTTATTCTAATTTCAGAAAAAGCAATTACTCCGGTATGCTGGAGAAAGTATACCTTCTAACATATTAAGAGTTCTAACTAATTCGTACTGTACTAAGACAAATGCACCAAACGAATGAAAAAGGCGAAAAGGATTTCTATTCGTGTACCATGTTAGTTGCTTTGTGTTTATAGGATAGAAAACATGCATTATAAATCTTTTTCTTACTTAGCCATTAAATCTAGACATTCCATACTTAGGAGTCAACTTTGGTAGATACTACACAAGATACAGTACACCCTGAACTAGAACTTGATTTTACTAGAAATGAGGTTCTTAGTGGTCACACTTTATTTTAAGTGGAGTCTCATCACAAGCTCTAAATTTACAAAACAATCTATAATACTTAGTAAGGTAGTTGTAAAGCCTAGGGAACTCCAGGGATTTTTTTTTCCTAGGAGTATCCTTGGTCTAGTATAATTTAATAAAATACTGGTTGGTGTACTTCATAATAGGTAGTGAATAACTAAAAAAGCAAATATTAAATGACCCCTCAAGTAAGTTACTATTTATAAGCATGTTATGGTATTATGACAATGTTAGCTCTAAGCAAGCCCTAATCTGTTATTAAGGAAAGGGAATTACCTTCAAAAGTAAATCTCTATCTAAGGAGCATAGTATAAATAAGCATAGGATAGTATAATATACACTCTCTAATAGATTACGCTTAAGGTAGTATTAGATAGATAATATAAAACATATGAATAAATATATAGATAGATTATTTTCTACCATTTCATTTATTCTTTTTATATATCATAATTAAGTAAGTATTTGCAGTATACATATATACAAAAGATTCCTTTGCATGTCTTCTATACATAACCCTGTACTTTTACGATTTGATAACTTGTGTGCTCCTTTTTTTACCCTGGCAAATATTTTTTTATATTCCTCCTTAATAAGATAGTTTTTCTTCTAATAGAATTTAATAGAAATAAAATCCTTCCTACAATATTATTTCTCTTTTTGGGACACAAAAGGGTATGTGCTATAATATAGTACACCAAATTCTAATAATATTACAACAAATATTCCAAGCAAGATTAGAAAGAACTTCTGTGCCTGTAGCACTCCTCCTATATGAAACTATAGACTAAGATAAATATACAAGGAGTAATCAAGGGCCTATAGTGTAACCAAAACCTAGTCAATAAAGATTATAGGATATAATAGTTCTAGAAAGAAGTCATCCCTAGGGCAAACTAATCACTTCCCTTTTTTAAAGTATAAGAGGTAAGTAAAACCATATAAAACATGAACTATTAAAAGTTTGCAAGATATTTAATTAATAGAACTAAAATTATATTTCGGGATATACTTTATGACGTTAAAGCGTGAGTGTAACTCCTCCGTATTGTACGTAACCTTGTTTAGCGGTAGTATAAACTAAACTTAAGAAATATCTTTAATAATATTGCTTTGTACTGGTATAATAGAATTCCTGTATATCTGAATGAAGTACCTAAGTAACTTGGTAGCCTTGTAAGCTTTCTTATTTATAAGGTAAAGTTATGCTCATGTTAGTCTAAAATTATATCCCATACAAGGATTGATTACTTTAATATTACTTTGCCTCCACCTAATATAAAAAATTTCGTTTTCTTTCCTTATCATTCCTAATTAAAAATCCCATACTTGTGAGTAATCATACTTACCTTTAGCTTTCTTTTGCTTTACTTAAGGCTTGGGGGTAGGGTTAGTTCTAAGCAGGGAATTTTGGAGCCTTACAAGACAAATACTCAAGCACTAATGTTTGAAATACAATTAGGTGTGATCTTACTTAATATTCAAAAGACTTTTCAACTATAATACCCTCATTGCATGCTTTTATGTCTCCATCGTACACTACTCTTCATTGTATGTTTTCTCATTATATTATCATTTATTTTTTTACAAGTGTTATGCCTAAAGCCCTCTTTGGGGTTAGCTTCATCAACAAGGTATCCCTTAGGGGTATTATATAAGAAGGTATTTTCCATAATTTATGTAATTTAAAAGCAAGCCAAATTTTGGGCTGCCTTTATTTCATTTCTTCTTAGTTATACTAAAGGTACTGGGTAGTAGTCATAACTATTACGCACGTAGAAATATAGAACGAGATATTTACGTAAAACTTTCATTTCCATTTAACTTCACGAATAATATCATATTCCATTAAGTACATTGTAAACTATAAGCATACATTAACCTTATTTACTAATAAATTCTTTCTTGTTCAATTCGTAAAATCCACTCTACTAAATTATGAGTATTTTTAGTGCATGTATTCTCTCTTTTCCATTCTCTATTATTTTGTTATGTGAAATACTATACGTATATTTCTTCCTTATTTAGAATAAATTTTATAATACTACTCCCTACTCTTTGCCTAAAGTAGTTCATGTAGTATCCCTAAATTGTCTAGGCTAGAGTATAACCGAACTTGGTGAGTTAAGTACTTCTAAGATTAAGATATAGGTTAGTTTTCGTTAGTCAAAGCATTTTACTCCATAGATGTATAAAGAGAGACCTAAATAAGAAAGCATAGAGTGTCATATCCTAAATTATACTTAAGTAAACCATATTATATTTATAAGAAATATTACATATATAATGTAGTAGATAAAATTATACAATTAATTAAATAATTCGAAACCCATTCCCTTATAGATTTTTACTTTCTTCCTTAGGGGTGCCCCCTGGGGTACATATTTATAATTGGTTTAGCTTCATTTATTATATATAGTTTACACTTACATGTAACAATTTAGTATAATATGGCTCTGGTATCCTAGTAATATTTGTTGTATAAAATAAAAAGAGTAACTTTTTTTTGTGCATGGATTAAAGCGCTTTTGTACTATAAATTGTAATATACGCTGTATTTCATACCTAAGCCTTAATATAGTTAGTTTTTATTTAGTACTATGCTCTTTAGGAATCGCCTTATATTTTCCCTTGTTTTTGTGTAAAGCATACATTTCTATATTTAGAATTAAGCACTTTCTGTAAAAAACATCCTTTAACCTACAAAGTATATTTTTCTTTTTCTACTACGCTGAACTTTAAATAAAGCTATGGACTATAGAACTCTCCTTAAGGAAGAAGTCACTAATAGAGTATAACACAAGAATATTAGCGAATAATATATTAAATATTAAGTAAAGGCATTAGTGGATATTATAAACGCATCTTTACAAGCGTTTAGAAAATACACTTATAATTTAGGCTTAGTGGAATATGACTTATATATAGAACTAAGGAATAGAACTCTTATGTCTATGATTTAATTTAGTACAGGACCTATATATAATTCGTTTTATCTTTCGCAACTTTTATCTTGGATCTACTTTTAACTTAGCTAATAAAAGGAAGTACTGCTTAACCTAAACTTTAACGTATGGGTAAGAGAGATTTGTTTGGTAAGAGTGCATCTGAAAGAAGCGACCCTTAGCGACTCCCGATGTATAAGTAAAACATTTAATTTAAGCAATACAGTAGGAAGTAACTCCACGGAGAACTATGTAGTAACCCTCTCGTGTAATATAAAGAGCTTTCTAAAAAAAACTAGAAATTACAACAAACAGTTGAATTAAATTGTCCTAAATTTATCCTTTTTTAAGTGTGATTTGGTTAGTACATATGAGGTATTGCTCCTAATCTAAAGTACGTAACTAAGCTTATAATTTAATATGCTAAGCTCTAGTGATATACCGGTGTTTCCTATGATATCTTTTTAGATTCACACTATATTCATATGACTGTGCCCCAAGAAACTCCCTATTCTGTTGTACCTATAAGAGAAGTACCCTTCTTTTTTTCTTCATTATTTATATTATAAGAATGCTGTAATTATAACGCGTTGCTTTTATTTTAAGCTTTACATACAAAATTACGGTACTTTAGGGATGTACTACTATAAAAAAAGAAGTATTCATAAGGGAACTAGAAGATTGCATGCTTACAAAAAAAGGAATATAATCTGGAAAAGTATACCTACTTACTTCTATCGTAGTAATAACTATATAGTGTATATACCTTTACTTTGAAAAATAGGGTACGCCTTCTTTACTTTAATCTAATAAAGTGCAAGGCATTACTAAGTTTTAATTATAGAGTAAATTTTATGCATGGAAAAACGTCTCAAACCCAAGGCCTTCTTGAGAATTACCTGGGTTATAGACTTTTCTATATTTGTAATGGATTTCTTTATTAATTATGCAGACATTATAAGAAGAAGTGATATACTATGCCAGCAATATACTACGCGAAGATGTAGGTAAAAGTAAACTCCTCTTATGCTTTATCTTATTATATATAGGAGCTCTCTTGTAGTACTATCAATAAATATAAATTTGTCTAACACACAAGATACCTTCTATATCTTAATTATAATCTATGTCTCTTAAGCAAAACATGAATTAAATGTTTCACATAACCATCCTCACAATATACTATATAAATTACGTAAGGTAATAAATTGTATCCTAAAGAGTTAGTAAAGTTAAAGTAGGCCAATTAAGTAGATCGCTTAGTATTCTATATTTAGATGAATACTTTTTTGATCCTTACTTAATTAATACCCAAGTAAGTAATTAGAAAGAAACTATAATGGGTAATGACTCTTTTCTTGTTGCATAGCTTTTTGATTGAGAGATGTACTATCTCTGCTAGCTTATTACTTATAGATAACTTAATCTAAGAGAAAATTTTAATTGAGTAAGACAACAAAAGTAATAAGTTTCATTCGTAGCATGCTTTTTAATTTCTATAGATTTTTATACCCATAATATTATATTCTTTCTTAGATTACAACATGACTCCTGATAAATCCTCCTTGAGAATAGTTTAACACATTATTCAGTACAACACAAAAGAAGACATTCTTATTATTCTATTATAGAATTTGTGTAAACTTCGTATACTAACTAGAGCAAGAGAATAATAAAGAGGTTAGGCAATAGAATAAAATATAGCGAGTAAAAAGTACTTATATAATATAGATATTAGTTAAATGCAATAAGATATAAAAGTTATACTAGGAAATATATGTTTCCTAAAAGTGTCTAATAGCAAGAATTTTTGCATCGTGGGTACCTAACCTAAAGTTAATCTAGCTTGTAGTTTCCACAGCATATCTAAGTAAGTTCTACCAATAGTACGTTACGCATCTCTTACTTCTAGCCATGGTTCATCTAAATATAGGTTATCTTCCAATATTCTTTAGTACTCAATTATATTTATAAGCATACGCATGTTTATCTTTAAGTGGAATATAATATATATATATTTTTTTTGATACAATTGCTGTTAGTTTTTATACTTAACTAACTAAACATGGATCCGTATATAATTATGTTCCGAGACTCCCTTATAATTATAAACAACAGCCTCATCTTGTAATTTAAATAATTAAAAATTTATGTAGTACTGAAGTAAACCCTAAGAAAAAAGTATGTATATGAAATACATTCCCATTTTTAGCTGCCTCAGTATATGAATACTTTTATACTAAGTATTGTAGTTACTACAGAATATGTTTGTTTTTTGCATGCTTTCTTCTAGATATAAAGAATATACTCCTCTAGAGTAAAGACATGCCATGTACACTTCTTCTATGCTATCCTTTATTTGCTATGAGTTTTTAAGTCTAAGTTATTCCAAGTCACCTACATTTCTTACTATACTTAGAGAAAATACTATAATGAAGACTTCTTCGTTTGTTTACTTAAGAAAACTATAAAATCCAATTCTATCTATACGTGACCCGTGGCAGCACCTTTTGAGTTATTTAATATGAATATGAGTCTAAGGTGAACAATACAGGAACTAATAGCATTTAGAGTCTCTATAGTATGGAACTTACAAAACTTAGCATCCTTTTAGGTAAACGTTGTTATGTTAGTGTAAAAAAAATATGAGAAACTTCTTTTAACTATGTTTATACGTAAAAGTCTTTTATAACTAAGAAGAATTAAGTATGTTCCCTTCGAGTCAATACTTTCATTTTTGTGCTATCTCTACTTTTTTACTGCTTTGGCAACGGAGTACTATACCTTAGTAAGGTACATGCTTATCGCTTACCGGGCCCCTCCGTTCTTGCAATACTTGTACCTGGTCACAACCTACACGATAATCTCTTGTTAGAAAATTCCTTGGTTTAAGAGGAAAGTACACACCAATTTCTTACTTAACTTCTAGTTAAAAAGAATAAAAAAGAAAGGTAAGCAAACAGCATACAACTAAAAGTGGTCGGCCTTAGTAGACGGTATAAAAAGCAAGCGTAGGATGTCTCTAGTTATAAAGAAAGTAAGTTATAAAAATAAATGAAATGTGGAGGCTATAAAAGAAACAACAGGGAGTGGTAGGGTATGCTGTATAATATTCTAAAATTTAATTTCGAGGAAGTCCTTCTCTATTAATATAGAGAGAGAAAAAACACTAGATTAGAGTCTATATGTGTAATGTTCTTTCTAGCCTGGGTAATTGTTCATTAGCCATACCTTATAATACCGAGAATATACGTGCTGGTCATAAAGCTGCAAATAAAGTTTCCTGCTCTACTTTCCTAGAACTACTTGTAAATAAGGATAAGTAAATAGACTTTGTTTATATGCTTACTCTAAATCTGCGCACGTACTTGTTGAAAATCAAAGCTATATGAAATTATCCTTTACAAACAAACAACTAGACTTTTCTCTTAATGTACCTAGTGAGAGACAGAAAATACATGGCTTGTATTACTAGGGCAACTTCTTTCTTTTATTTAGTCTGCTCGTAATGTTGTTTACCTTGAGTTCTATACTTAGACAGTTCGTCTTAGCTCTTGTTTACTACAAAAATGTATTATGCACTCTATACTTATCTTCCTTATAACTTATATGACAGAAATTACATATTTACCTATGCGCAATATAAATCTTGTCAAATCTAGAAGTAAATGATAAAAATCTCTAGAGGATCGTAGAAAAACGCATGTTTTAGTAAGTAAATTATATTAAGAATTATGCATGCAGAAGGATATATCGGGTTGTTTTGTTTAAGTACTTTATATACTTATAAGTTTAGTATTCGCCCAGTATAACATAATATGGAAATGCTTAACAAACAGGATCTTTATCCACATAGGGAGTTATTCAAAATATGTAGTAAGTACTCCTAAGGCACCACAGTAATTTTATATCTATAAATTAAGGAAGATATTTTCCAAACATTGTATATATAGTCTCATAAGAAAAAACAAGGCTAAGTAAGACTAGATATACTACGCAAAACATTAAGTATAATTTATATAACAAAAGCGACTTATATCTCTTACTACTTTCTTACTTTTTTATCTATTACTTACATACCTTAACTTAAAAAATACCTTAAATTTGACTTACACATTTTTTATTATCGAATAATTTTTTCTAGTTGAAAACAAATAATAAGACATTTCGTTCTAACTAGCATATTCCACTAGTTTTTATACAGGTAGTTTACATAAATAGTTTTAAAGGATTCTTAGATTTTTATGTTCCTGCAAGTTTTTCTACTTTACTTAAGTCCTATTCTGGAATTACACTTTTTCTAACGAAGTCTACTAACAAGTCAATATTTCTACCATATGCTTATATATTATAGTAAATATAGAGAAGTGGGTACTCAAACATTATTGAGGCACTTAAGTTTTACTAACAAAAATAAACACTAAACTAAGATAAGAAAGGAGTCATCTTTATTATATGTAGATATGTAGAGTTCACTTAGGAGGGAGAAGATTTAGGATATAAAAAAATATATAAATGATGCGCAATACAGCACAAGTACAGGAAAAGAAAGAGGAGGAATCATTATAAGAAAGACATTATAACAATTTAGCCCAAAGCAAAGAAGGAAATATACTATAGATAACGTATGATCTTAACTAATGATAGCTAAAAAAGGGGGACTCTATACAAATGGGTAGTACTAAATATACTTTATGCTACGTATAATTTGAATTTATATAATATAATGCTAAACTATATTTTTTTTATAAACCGTGTCCTAAGCACTTACTTTGGTTACTTGTAAAATATAAATAATGTAATTAATAAGGAAGAGAGAGAGACACTTACAGCAGAATTATTTACATGATTTACAACAATACTTACTTCTATATACGTGACAGTTTTTGTCAATTTCTCAACTTTTATGCATTATTTTCTTAGATAATTATAATTACAGGATTTTCCTTTTTGTTCTATTTTCATTTCAGTTGTTCTTGGATTTTAAGTCAAATTATACATATCTATTGATAAATCCATATGCGTGACATAAATTAATTCTTTTGCTTTTTTCTATGTCTTTTATTTAAATATGTATTACTTTTTAAAAGCTGAGGCTGAGGGAGAATTCTGTGCAAGGAAAGAAGAAAGAGGAATATATTCTGAAGCACCAAGATTTATTGAAAATTTTCTATGTATTATTTCCATCTTTTTTTAACTATTTGACTTAATTATGAAATGACATTTAGTCTAAGAATAAAAAATAGCACCAGAGGATGACACATTATGCAACAAAGAGAGATCAATACCAATTAGCTTTATATATAGTCTTTTATTTACAGCTAATGACTCTAATTTACCTTAACCTAATCAAGAAAACAAAAATTACCACAATATAAAATATTATTTATTTTTTTAGTTCTTTTACCTATATAACTTAATTACACACCTTTTATTATTCTATCTAAGTAATTCTCTAAGTAAATCCTATGATTTTCTAAACTCTTTTTAAGTTGTAGAGCTCTTTATAAATGAACGCAATAATTAGACGACCTTCCTTTCCTGCTTGGCTTTTATTAACTTATTAAGATGAAGTATAATATGTGAGAGTCTTTCTATTCTTGTAATATTAAAACGCAGCATATAACTAAGTACTTAAGTTCCACAAAAATTCGAGTAAGAGGAGCTAGGCTGGCTAACCTAGGTCGTTCATTCACAGGTAAGAAATATACTTTATTATTATTTTGTAGTCATGTAATAACACTAACTCTTTATATCGTGCCTGAGTAGAAGTCTTACAAACCAAACAAAGCCAGCCTTTATAATTATTTAAACTCTGTTTAACAATGAATCGGAAATAGAATAAAGAACCTTTCAGAAGACTTGCTTAGGTAAACATATAGATATAGTCAGGATAAAAAATCTAAGTTAGTTTAAGATTATATGCAGTGTAAATATTTCTATAAAGAATTGGTAGATAGGGATAGGATCAGAAACACAGTCACAGAGAAACTCTGCGTCAAAAGTATTATTTTATATGTTAAATATGTGTGCTCGTATAGATTATAGGTTCTTTTTTGTATATAGAATATAAAGGACAGCGTATACATTAAAAATATGACGTTAAAACCAAAGTATTCCAGGAGAAGCTACAGAATAGGTTCAACGTCGTTCTTTTAGGGTTAACTTACTAAATGATGATCTAACAAAGAGAAAGAGATAAAATATAGGTATCACATTTTTACAACTGATGTGTACATTACTATACCAGCTACGCCATAAGGGAATTTAACTTAAATAGGGAACTACTTTCTTTTTAAACATTATATCAGGTTGCTGTATTATAATTTTTAAAAACTATTTACTAACTTATAATTATAATGTACACAACAAATCCTAGGAAGGATTTCATGGGGTAGAGATTCTCCTACTTTATAATAAAGAAATAAATTCCATGCCAGGGATTATATCTATTCATAGACTGCTTAACTCTTGCTTTACTTGATGCGTTCGTTGTGAGTACTCTATTTTATCATAAACTTCTAAAGAATGTATAACACTTATAAATAATTTAGAAGAAAAGAAATAAGATGGAGACTATATATATTATATAGCTAATTATCAATTATAGTACTAAGAAAATATTAAATCTTACATATAGAGTAGTTCTTGTGTTCTTTTACAAAATATAGTAGGAGCACCCCTACACTTTTATATTTTATATGAGTTTTGCCCTTAAGTGTAACTTTAACATGTTTAGGAATTTCCTCTAGTATAACTTATAGTATCGAATTAAATAAAAGGAAGAAACAAAACCTTTTTTATTTAACCTAAATAATAGTTCCATAAAGAGAAGCTATATATTAGAATAGGAGTTGTCGTCTTATAATTATAAATTTTTGTCTATTATTTGTATACTTTAAATAAAATTACTACATAGCTCATTCTAAAACGTACTTGGATTATTAAAAGATTGAAGCAAATTTCGAAAAGACATGCATAAAATAAAGTAAAGAACGTATAAAAAAGTGTGACAGTTATATAGATTGTTTGTTATTCTTGCTTAGTATTACGTTGTTGATACTTATTGACTATTTTTGGAGAGTCTATAGTGAATCCTATAGTTAATGACCTAGTTTAGTTTACTAAGATTGATTCAGATCTCGTGGCGTATCTCACATATTTCATACATACCTCTAAGTAAGCCAAAGCGTCTACCCCCTAAACCTGACAGACAGTGTACTTCAACAACTGACATGGGTAACTAAGTAAAGCCGTACCCATCATTGTCTATAACTATATTGGCCTTTGTCGCCATTTATCACCATTGCTCATATTCTCGTGCTTGCTTATTTTTTTAGCTATTCTAACTAAGTAACGAGTATCTTAGATGTTTATAGATATTATAAGAGAAATCCATATAGTGTAAAACAGAATAGTATATACCTTCTTCAAAAATTTAGTACTTTTTTTATATCTTTAGTTGACCTTGAGGTATCTAGATCTAAGTAAATTATAGTGTATATACTCTACCTAGTATAAAACAGTATACGAGGATTCTTTCTTTCTCCTTAAAGTCATGTAAGCCATACAGGGCTTGTTTTGATGGACTATTAAATCTGTCTGTAATTTTACTTACTCCTCTTAATTAAAGTAGTTTATTTAGTAGTTACAATTCCACGTACGTGCTAGTACTATTACTTAGCCTATTTTTGAGATTCTATGACATAATAAAATGACATCTCAAATAATTAAATGTTATACGAGATTGAGTAAATACTAAACATGGATTTCGTTATAGTTTGATATATAAAGTTAACTCTACCCATATGCTCTAGCTTAGTAACCTCTTTCTATAGTTATAGTCGGAAATGTATATCTTGTTCTATTCGTTTATAATAACTGACTTTAAACGTGTAAGGATATAACTAAGTAATCTATCTTGTATAATAAGTATGTATTGTTTGGAAACTATTAATTATTAGGTATATGCATACAAGGGCTAGTAAATGTATCTATAAAAAACTAGGGTTAAGCTTTTTGTTATAGTAAGAATCAATAATGAAAGCCTAAAAAATAATGGTTGCTTACGCTACGCATAAGATTAGAAAAAATTAGAGCGTTTCGTAGCTTGTTTGTGGACATATATTTCTAAGTGATAGAATACTGAAAGCTCCTTTTTTTAACTCTACAGTAATAGACATCACAGATTTTTTTATAATTTATAGGAATGAGTTCACAAAAAGAGTGGTCTTGCCGGAGTTCGCTTAGTAGAGTATACAAAAAATAGAGAAGTTTTTGCACAAAGTTATAAATTATGTTTCCAAAGATATAAGCAAGCTCCAATGAAGATAGAGAAATTTAAAAAGTAAAAAAAGGTAGACTCTTTTAGAAATGTATTAAATTTTATCTAAGAATTTACTCCAACAATGAAGGAACTACAACTAGAACTTGAAATGAATTCTATGTATAGTTTCCTCTTATCAGTTTGTATCTTAAGTATAAAAACTTTCCAGACATGTAGAGAAGCCGCAGTAAATTTATAATTGTATTCGAGTTATCCATAAATTTGTGTAAGTACTTAATAATTCTAGCTCTCGCCCTAAAGTAAAAAAAGTAGACAGCTTATAACAATACCCTTTTATAAATAATGTTTAAATAAACTTAGATAGATGAGATTCTTTACTCTCTTCTTTCATACATTATTCTAGGTAACACTTATACTTCTTATGTTGTTATAATTTATAATCATTAGGTAATTAGGCATTCAATATAAAAAGAACTTTCTAAAGCACTTTATACTTAAAGAATCCATATTAATTTCAGATATATTTTATTATACTCTAAGATAAACCACATTAAGTAATAAGAAAGCTTTTTCTTATTAAGAAGTTCTACGCACGCCCAAATAATTTATAGTAGTATATAAGTAAATAAGAAGAATGCGTTATACATATTCTTTTGGCAAGATATCCACAAAGTCTTTTCTAAAAATTTTAATATAATGGGTGTCCCGCTCATCTCGTTCTTTATTAGACTATATTTTATACTGTAGAATTGTGATGTATCCCGTGTTTACTAATTACCAACCCTTACTATATTATACTTCTTTACTAAAGAATGCTTCTTTCTTACCTACCCCTATCTCATTCATAACTAACGTACCATAATCTTAGTAGTATAACACAATTAAATGGAATAAACATGTCTATATCCAAGACTTCAGTTAGTGGTCTAATGTGTTAGAACTTGAATTAGAGTAAACGCTTTTTTTATAACGGAAGAATCTACAAAGAATGCCAACTTGGGAAAGAACATATCATAGTATGCGAGCTAATTAGTAGTATAAATTAGTATTAGAAATAAGGGATCTTAGCAAAATCTGTTAGATAGATGGAAATTGTACATAAACTTTACATCTAGTAAAAAGGAATATAAATAAGATATTCGAGTAAAAGCTAGAGCTAGAAGATCACCAACGACTTTAGCTATGAATAGAGAAGAAAAAAAAGAACTAACATTATAGAATGAAAATATATATAGATTAAAGAATATAGAATTCTCCTTTCAGGTTTTAGTCTAATATCTAATAAATAAAACGGGCAGTATAAGATTGATCCAAGTAGAAGGAGGAATCTGTAATCTAAGAATTAAATATAAGAAAACTCTATTCGTGAAAAGTTCAAATACGTCTTTAGTGGATACCTTTTTGTTTTATAGTATATTTATAAAATTATCAAAAAATAGCCTCATGCCTTAGACAGGAAGTATTCCTTTTATAAGTAAACAAAGTTTAATAAACTATAATAATATAGTATATATAATCTGCAACAAGCCAAACTTTATTGTGTACTTTTACTACTAGATCTTTAAATAATTAATTTAATATAATTAAAGTTATATCGCTGAACTAATAAAACGTGAGTCATGAGCCAGCCATTTCTAGTAATTGTTTTATTATGTATAGAAAATGTCCAATACGTGCATCTTTATTTTTTGAAATTATCAGTCATTATTGTTGTACAGGATAGGGGAATACTACTTGAGTATAAAGAGAAAAAGAAGAGCATGCTTTTATAATTATTACATGATTTTTGCTTAGGGTTACGCTATAGCAAAAGCATCAATTAAGAGGGGGCCACATACTAAGAAAGGCATACGATATGTATACAGAATAATATAGCATCGTTATAAAGTACATAGCATAGCGTATCCCACCCACCCCTAAGACACAAGTATCCTACAATCTATTTGTTACTTCATATACGTACTATGTATGGAAAGGAAAGAATGCTAAATAACTATGTAGAAGGAATATGAAAGAATTTATGGCAGTCATTTATATATGAACAACGGCAGGTCAAGGGTGCATCAGTATACTTCATTTTTCGTTACAGAAGGTGATTCTATCTAAGCACTAAACAAACTATTTCAAGCTATAATCGATGCTTAATGCTAACATTGTTTCTCCACTTGCACGTCTTTTCAAGAACAAGGAAAAATCTTCACAAAATAAGGCCTAATTTTTCTCATTTCTTATGTGAAATATGTTTCTCGAACTATAAACTATAAATGAAATTGACTTCATTTTGGAACTAGGTCAAGGTCATTCGAGTCTTTTTCTTCGGCTCCAAACTCTCTTCTAAGTCTGTCTATAATATAGTTATTCTAATATAGAAATATACTTATATAGAATAATTTTAGAGGGGGCTCTATTTAAATGAATAAGGTTAATTAAGAGGGCAGGGGCGACGAAAAGGAGGCATATAGACACCTGCTGAAGCAAGGAATAGGCGTAAGGAAGAACTCTTCATAAGTATAAAGATAAAGTATAATATAAAAGGGAGAACAATTAACGCCGTAACGTAAGCTTTTCTTATCACACAAAAAACGTTATTGACTATAAATTGCTTCTAACAAATCTCAACTAGTAGTTGTGAAACACGGGGGACTTTGGTAAGACGTAAGAGAGAAGTTGTGCGGTCATACTTAAGCATTGCCTATAAACATTCTTCTAGTTGCGGTTTCTTCTTCTTAGGATACCAGTATTTTTTTGTTGTGCGTTTACCTTTTCATATTTGAAATAGAACATTCTAAAAAACAAGGAATGACGTAACGCTGGAAATTTTACTGGGGATGGCAGTGGAAGATAAGAAGATAAAAAGTTATGCCAGCAAATTTATGTTTTTATTCTGAGAAATTCTACTATAATGTGGATAACTGTTTATTACAAAAACTCAAATTATTACAAAGAACTTAAAGAGTAAATAATTTAAATAGAATAAAAAAGAAGGAAGATAGAGGACTCTAATATACGTCTACTATATAATTTATATTAGGGTAATTTATGGGCGTGCGGTCATGGTAGTCATGACATAGGCGTTATATGTAACGGTAGTTATAAACAAGGCGTCGATGAAAGTCTCGATGAAAATACTTCGTTTCTAAGAGCAAGGACTCGATGACGAATAAGGTCTAACTTAAAGCGTGGCGGTGATCCAGTACATGAGAAGCAATAACGTAATTCAACTAAAAACTAATCCAAACTATGTTCCTCTTTCTTTCCAATTCTGGCCTTTTCTCAAACATAGAAACTCAACGAGTGCAGATAATGTAGATAACGATAGATGTTCAAGTTGTAATACATCCAAAGTACACAAAGCAAGCCTAATATCTCTCTTGTCTTGTAGTTAATTAATTCTCGTGAATAGTATTCATCCCTGTATGTAAAATATTTTACTGTGTTTTCTCTACGCTTAGTCATAATCTTTCGAACTGTCCCGGCGATTACTATTCGTATTTATTGTTCAACAAGCATCTTTTTTTATAAAAAGCGTAGACCTCTTCTTCGCAAGACACAGAAAAGAATATAAACTAATTTCGGTTCGGAATCTAGTGCAAAGTGCTTTTCCAGGAATGGTTTTTCGGTTAGGAAACGAGGATTTTCTACTACAACTGTTTCTAATTTATGCTCCTAAAGAGAGGAACCTAATAAAGAATGGTAGTTTATTCGCCTGCACCGCTTCCCTTTTTAAACCCTATTTATTGGTCTAATGTAAGGGTGCTCCCTAGGCAATACCATATTTATCAAATATTTAGTCTTAAGTCATACATACTTAGGCAAACTCCTACTACTATAATTTTCTAATCGACTACTCTTAGGTAAATATCATTTTAATTTTAGGTTCTAAAATACTATTTATACACTTCCCTAGAGTAGCTTAAGGGTCAAAAAAATTTTTTTATATCTAAGTTAAAAAAGAAATACTCATACACAGCAAACAAAGGAAGAGGCCTTCCTTATACTCATAGTACCCGCTATTACTAGACAAAATATTAGTAAGAAAACATCCCAGCATTGAGAAGTAAGTTACTAAGTGTACTAGAGTATTTTTGCGTACCACTTACCCTTTAGTATACAAAGAGCGATAGAGTATAAACTATTTAATCTATTTATTACCAGCTATTTTCTTAGTACTTAATATAATACTTGCTAAATACCTAACGAAAGGGTTTCCTAAGCAAGACTTGGTAAGTTACTCTCTTAAGAAACCTAGAATCTATGTGTGTTAAAGAGTGTGTTAAACTACCTTTCCTATTTATGTACTCTTCTCCTTTATACTAGTTGATTACTTCCTCTCTAAAAAAGTATATATATATAGAGGTTCTATTTACTTAACTATTAAGAAACAATTTATAATATGTGTATACTAATAAATATTAGATTATTAAAGACCTTCTATCGTCTTATTATTTATAATATATTAATAGAACAAAACTTGTGCCTTGCAGTAGGCTAAAAAAAAAGGAGGAAAGATTCTTACGTTAAGAGAGTGTACAATTGCCTCAAGCAAAGCCTTAAGCATAAAATTATATATAGTGATAGATAAGTACTCTTGCTTAATGCTTATGCATACTTGTATTTAAGTTAAGTAAAAGCATTATTTATTAGTGTACTAAGGTAAATATTAAAATTATGTAATAAAAAGAAAGAATTATAAACTATTATATCTAATAAAGGTTTTATACAAAGTACCTTACTGGAGCGTATCTTAAGTACACCTCTCTTTATGTTACTAGTTTTATGTTAGTTAAGAAATACATGCTTACACTTTTATAGATGTCTTAAAAATAGAGGTTTATTAGTACAAGTAGTGTACAGATTACTTACAAAGATTGCAACGTTATAATGGTAGTTTATACTTATTACTTTAAGAGTTCTCTACCTTATAACATGAATGCGAAAGGTATTTATTCTACTACTATATATTACCGAGGGTAAAGTATAAGTCTTCTTTCTTCTTTAGAAAATATCACATAAGGGGAGCACTCTTCTCTAGTAGTTTATTCTAGAATATAAAATAAGGGAAGGTAAACACGTGCTATAGTCTAACTATATTTATTGAGTAATATATAACATTTCTCTCTAGTGAAGTAATCCCTTTTATGGGTTCTTATATAGCAACTTAGGTTTGTATAGCTTCGCTTAATAGAGATCTTAAGCTTTTTTTTTAGGAAAGATATATATACCTTTTATAATTAGTTGATTATAAAGTCGTATTAGAAAAAGGCGCTCTCTTAGTAAACTAACATATATAGCTCTAGAAGTGGCAAAAATATTTGCCCTAAAAAATGAAAAACACTTGTTACTTCTAGGTATAACTCTTCATAAATATATTATAGAATTTAAAGCAATGCTCGCGCGCTCCCAATAGTTTTAAATTAAATATATATAATAACAAAGGGAATCACTATACTTTCTTTTCCTCTCTAAGTACACGACGCTAGATAAAAAAAGAGATAAAAACGTTATTTACTAAGGGAGAAGTTTATAATTGAGTCATAACTTAACCCTTTTTACTTGGGTAATACTGACTTACTATAAGTTTCTATAGCCCAATTCTTTGCTATAGGAGTGTTTTACTTATCTTATAAAAGAGGAAATAGCTTGTACTTTTTAGGGTTAACTAAGTTTAAAAGTATACTAATAAATAAGATAATAGTATTTTACATAGAATATAATAGGATAAATAAGAAAGGGGTTCTATCTTCCTCAACAAAGCCTATTACTAGCTCTTAATATACTAGTTATTATAGTAGTAATCTTAATTAAATTTATTTATACACAATGACATGCTTGTTTTAGGATAGGATAAGTTTTAGCTTACCCTCTTAAGCCTATAAGGGAGACATAGTTATTTGTTATTTTCCCTAGCATAACTTTTGCAAGAGAGTTTATTACTTTTTAATTATATAATTAGGCAACTAGTTTACTTAAGAAGAGAAATGCCTCTTTACATATCTAGTAATTAGTAAATATATAATTTATAGTAAGTTACTTATAACTCCCTGTTTTATTCGTGGTATATAATCTAGGCGCTTAAATAAGATTATTTACAGTAAGAAGCTCTAATCAAAAAAGCAATAGAGGGGGTACATACTATAAGTATAGAATGCTTTTTTTAATCACGCAAACAACTTAATTATGCTTTATTATAGGAAAGAGTAATCCTAGCGTAACCCCTTAATAAAGACTTTAGGTGACACCCTTATTTATTTGTAATACACTAGTAAAATAACCAAGCATTTTATATAAGTATGCTCTATTTTAAGTAACTTCATTAAAAATAAGTAAAGATGAAAGAAGTACTCTTCCCCAAGATACCCAAGAAGGCCCATATTTAATATTAGATTAGTAAGATAAGGAAAAGACATATACATTGTTTATAGAATAATTATTTAACTACATTTAGTCTAGTAGTAGCTCTAGGCACGCGTATTTAGGAACAAGAGATAACATATTATAGCTATTTACTAGCTCCTTTACTACATAATTAAGTCACTCTTGTCTCTTTAAGGCGCATTCTTGTAGAGTATTAGAATTTTTAAGCGTGCACTAGGTAAGAGAGTGAGTGACTCACTTTTACTTAAAGACAAATATAAATGAGGTAACCTCTTTCTTAAAGGTGGGGCTGTCTTTTATGCCAGTGTCATTTATAAGGGCATAATTAAGCGCCCATTCTTAAGCAAGTAAAAATGGCTCTATTTTCTATATATTTATATGCTAAAGGGAATGCTCCAGTAGTATCTCTTGTATACCCACCCGGGTACTTTTATAAACTAATAATACTAGAGTGTAATACCTTTTTCTATATAAAAAGTTTATAGTTTACTTTTCTAGTATAAAATTCTCTATTAAATAAGGGTATATTAAGATAATAGAGGGTAGTGGACTTATTTATATTTAAGTGTCTAGCTAGTTTTAATAATTTGGTATAGATAGAGGTATCTTATAATATAGTTTATGTCTAAATATTTATTAATTATAATAGTATCACGAAGAGTAACCCATATCCTATAATACTTAGATATTTCCAGGGAAAGCTTTAGATTACACAGTTTTATAAGCCTTTAATCTATAAAAGTATATTAATTATATTTAGCCATCAAGGTTTACTAGACGGGTATATACTCTTCTTAGCTAGTAATTAAGGTACACTCATCAGTCTTTGTCTTGATAAAAAAGAGAAGTATGTCTCCTTTATAAAATGCGCGGGATACATAAGGTGATAACTAAGCCTTCTTCTAAATTTATATCATAGTAGCTAGAGCACTCCCCTTTACTAGTGTTAAATATTTAGCAGAATACTTATGCTTTATATAATTTCTTAATTATAGACTTATACTTAAGTCTATAATATAGTATAAAAAGAAACTCCTCCTTTAATATATAAGGTAAGGTTGCACAAGTAGCTCAGGGGTAGAACACTTCTGGAGATAATTGAGAGAGTAACTCATATACTAGGGTAGGTATCTTCCCTTAATTTAAATGCGTAATAATTCGTTATTTTCTTAGGTCTTTCTATACATAGTATAATATAACGCTAGAAGTAAGATGTATTCTTATTAATATACTTTATTTATTATAAAAGATATAATTCATACCCAAGCATTTCTCAAGTATAAAATATAGGGAGTACTCTTTCCTATAGTTTGATGTATAAAGGGAGCCCTACACAGTTTCTCAGTAATTTTAAATAATGCTTAAGTATTTAAATTAAAGGATGGCTATGAATGTGTATGTAAGGTCTTGTTTAAGTCTACCTATAAATTCATTTCTTAGCTATACTAGCCCTAGAAAATTTCCCGTATCTTATAGTACTAAGTATTTAAGTATACTTATCTTACATAGTTTAATAATTCAGTCTTTATAGTATATTACTTACTAAGAAGGGGCATGCATGAATATAATCTAGTGATGACTAATTATTTGTTAAAATTATGCCTATAAAGAAGAAGATTACCCTCTCAACAACATATGAAACGTATGCATTCACTAGATATAGGTATTAAGCTTATCAGCTATAAGGGTTAAGCCCTAATTTATAATATTAGATTACTTATGAAGTTAATATTATTCTCCTTCCTTTAAGGGCAAGCTAACCCATGCACTGTATCTTGTGCACGTGTATAAGATAATCTCCCTTTAAATCAAGCTAATGCGTAGTCTTTGTTAAAATACTATCTAATTAATGTCTAATTTTTTTTTTTAGTATAAAAGCCTCCTCTATGAAAGTACTTACCCTCTACATTAATTAGGTATTATCCAAGTTATTTTTAAGATTAAGTATAAGACTTTACTATAGGATAAGCTTGCATTAAGTATTAATAATTAAGTAAGCGCCCCTCTAAGCGTACAATGTCTTTAATAACCTATAAGTGTAAGATAGTATAAAGGCCTATCTCGTAAATTAATACGTCTGAGAACTAAAAGAGATATACTAGTTTACTTCATATACTTTAGGGGAGACTAATAAAGAGGGCTAAGACACTTACATAATATAGTACTTAAGAAATAATGTATAGATGCCTTTATAATGAGTATACTTAGGACTTATAGGTATTTAGTAAGATAGTACTAGTAATACACTATTAATAACTACGTACTTAAGTCTATCTATAAATCGATATTATAGAAGTAATCTGCCCCTTTAATTTTAATAATATATTATGACAGGTGCCATATTTTTATAGATAAGTATAATATAGGGAACTCTTAAGTCAAGTAATACTTATGTCTTTATGCTTTAATTACACAGGCTACTTAGAGGCGTCTTACTCGAGGAAGACTCTAACAACGAAATACTCATTACTTAAATAAGTAGCTAACTAGGCGTTAGTCTCTTTTAGAAATAGGTAATGGAGACTCCTAAAAAATAAATTATATAATTATACTAGTATAAATGCATGCTTTCTAAAACTTATCTTTTAAAGTCTATATAAAATCTATAAAGAATATATTTAAGATGCTCTCTTTTCAAAAGGCAAGGTGCATAGTAACGCCCAGAGTGAGTAACTCTTTCTTTATATTATACTAGTTAAGGGACTCTCTATAAATTAGTTATAATAAATAATATAGTACATAGAGGCCTCCTTCTTTTACAAGGTGTATCCCTAAGGTATAAGTATACTAGGCTTTCTTCTTCATTAGCCATAAAGTGTAATAACTCAATCAAGCCTAAACAAGTATGATAGGAGAGAGGCTTAAACTCTACGCCTTTCACAAAATATTTCTTGTATAAGTGAGAACTTTAGTTTGCTTCAAAGGGGCTTTCTTTTTAAGGTATTGCTTCTTTATATAATTACAGTTAAATATGATACTTTACACTGTAATTATATAAAGAATAAGTAGCTACAAATACTCCTTTCATATTTATAATGAAGTATAATGAGAAGAGGGGAACCCCTAGTTACGCATTACTTAGTTACTATAGATAGAGATAGAATACTTATTAAAGAGTTTAAGGTACTACTCTCTTTCCTTTTTCTATAAAGGGGTAATAGCTCTTTTATTTAGTAAACTAGTGTAATTTTGTTGAGGGTAATTCTATTGCATAATTAAGGAATGCATCTTTTTATTAAATATAACAGCATAGAAAGAAATGACTAGAATAACTCCACCTTCTAAAGATACCCACTTACTAATTGAGGGTATTATTTAGGAGACAAACCTTCGGCTAAGAGGGGTAAAGCTCAATCATCTTAATAAGTTACTTCTTTAAAAATGAATTATAAATAAAACAAGAGTATAAAGCTTCATAAGTTCATAGAATATACATGTTATTCCCTAAGATAGATAAGAAGTAATAAGTGTAAGAAGACATCCTAAATTCTATCTACGTATGCTTTAAGATAGATAATTCCTTAATATATCATAGCAAAATAATAAACATCTCTTAAAAAGTATAAGAGCATCTCCTCTCCCTATTGTTAGGTGTTTATAAGATAAAGCGTATGATTTATTATAAAGGAATATTTATATATAAATTATAAGTATATTGTGGGTAGTATATAATCCCTATAGAGTGTTTTAAGAAATGCTGCATATCTATGTTATAATAAGTAAGAAGGGCTTAGAAGGGTACTTGTTTACTTTGATATTTAATAAGGGGTACTATACTTTTACATTAGATATATTTGAGTAAATATTGTCTTACTAAGAAATATTCTATGCCTAAATATTTATAGATTTATAATGAAAGATTACTCTATCAGGATTAAAAAACTTGTGCTTTTATAGCTAGTTTAGTACTCTCTGGCTACTAAGGAGGAAACATGCCCTACCCTTAGTTATAGGTATTTTAAGGGGACAAGCCTAAAATATTAAGGGCTAAGACCTAATTATTCTATACTTATTTAATCCATAGCATAAAAGACACCTTACGCCTTAGAATTACTCGTGCAATGACTGGAGTACTCGTGTGCAAGACATTTCTTTCTTAAGCTAACAAACTAATAGTCCTTATTATGGGTGGTTTAATCTACAGCTCTCTAGAGTCTACCCCTAGTTTATAAGGGCTTAGTTAGAGTTAATTCTTTTCTCCGCTGTATTTATTAAAAAGTGTACTCTCTCCTATAGAAATGGTACTTGCCCTAGATATTTTTACAAAGACGTCTAGTACAAGTTATTAAAAAATAATTAGTTCTAGAGCTCTATTAGATAAGGTACTACTCCCCCTAATATATATATATATTAAGTGGGAGTTCCTATAATCTTTGTAAACTATTAAGGGCATCAAGAGAGAACTCCTTAACTAGTAATACTTTTTTTGTTACTTTAAGAGAGTGCATAAGCACATGTTTAATAACTTAATTGTAATAGGATAAAGGGTAGCCCCTGTATATTTAATACTTTACTTAGTTAAGATATACTATATAGAGTCTTAAGTAAAATTCTTCACAACGCAATTATTCGTTATATAACCTATAAAATCTGATAGTAATGAAACTCCTAGCTCTCTAACAAGGTATTTGTAAAGTATACTATTTCTAGTACAATCTCTTATATAGAATTACTTGTAGTCCATTAGCAGAAAAAAGGCACTCTCTTAAGGTAAGATATACTATAACGTGATTAAATCCTAACAATTTGTTAAATTAAATATAATTAAAGAGCATCACTTGTACTTTCAAAGCTAGCATATGTATTATCATTAAGTGCAAGTATAGTATCCTCTATATCCCCTCCCTACTAGTGATAGTTATTTCCGAGGCACTTATTTTAAGGAGTAATAATATAAGAATAAATAACTATTTACTAATTTCTAGAATATTCGTTAGAGGAGTCTCTTTTCTATAAAAATATATTTTTTACTTAATAATAATAAAATCTCTTTATAGATAAAGGTATTCACTAAAGGCGCTTTTTAACAGGTGGTAATTATACTTTAGTATATGCTCTCTTTTAAATAAGATATAGATTTATTAAAGAAGTACTTATATTCCTAGATGTAACCTTATACTAGTACATGGTATTAGAAGGGGCTTCTTTATCTATAATAGATGCTAGAAAGTAGCTCTTTGCTAGTACAATATTTTATAGAATAATTTAGTAGTTCAAAGAGAGGGGCACTCTAAGCAACTTATTACTATTTCATAAAGAGAAACTAGAAGATACCTTGCGCATTACCTTATACTTATATTATAGAATTTAAAAGAGGAATTAACTATATTCTAATACTACTAACACTTATTAAGAATATTTATACGTAGTGTATGCTTTCCCTTTTTTTTTATTTTATCTAAATAAGCTATTAAATAATCTAGTATACTCCCCCTCAAGCTCCTTTATAAAGTTTTTAAATAAAGAGTTATCTTAACGTAAGAGCCTATCTTATGCAATACTATTAATTAAGTAATTACTATATAATAATATTTCCAATATCTATACCTTGGTGGAGTACGCCTTGGATAGATTATTGGAAGCTACTTAGAGCTTAGAGTTACTAGGTAAATAGTTATAAATGTAAAAAGATATTATGGGTCTCTTTTAACAAATTACCTTAAGCACTTAAAATAGATCTAGAGTTATAATTTTTTAGGTTCAGGTAAGTATTCCCTCTTTCATACGCCAACAATTCTTACTCAAGTTGCCTGTTCTCTTCCATTATATAGCAAGACTTATAAAAGCAATCTTTCCTTAATAAAAAGAGTTTCCTATAAATTGCAATTACTAAGATTTCTTGCTACATAAGTACGCCGTAAAATAGTTCCAGTATCTTTCATATTTATACAAGCGAGGTATTTATATATAATATACAAAATATAGTCTTAAAGGTCACTAGATCCCTCAGTAACTACTTATTTAAGTAAGCCTCCTCCCCTTCATTCATATATTACAAAGAGTCAAGTCTAATAACGTATTATAGTAGCTTAAGTATTTCCTTGTCTAACTATAATAGCATCTTTAAGTGATAGAAAGTGACTTACTCACTCATTTTATCATCAAGGCAATTTCTTACAAATGTTAATTAAAGTAACTCTTTTTACTAAAAAACACCTTTAAATTTAAATAGGTCCTTGTATTAAACTATAAATGCTAGAAAGGAGTACACTCCCTGGGAATTTATTATACTATAGGTTCTTTAAGAGGAGAGTAAACACACGTGTACATTTTGTAGGGAGTTTTATTATAGAGTAAAATACAATATCTTTAGCTACAAGATTAAAGGGGAAAGTAACCGTTCTCTTCTATACTACTAAACGCTAGTGATAATATTTAAGTTACTCCCTCTTACTAGATATCTAAAGTGCTTGTGCCTATAAAAGAGAGTTATAGAAACCCTTACTAGAAAGTATGCCCTCATTATGTAATAAATTAAATATGAATTATAAGACCTTACCATAAAAATAATTTACTTCACTAGTTAAGAGCTTTAGAAGGGATTAACGTATTACTTCTTATTTAAATAAGTGTAGATATAAAATTACGTACCTCTACTAATTACTTTATAAAAAAGATAAAGCGTCTTCCCTTTTCTACTTTTATTATATTATAGTAACATAAGGAGGGTTTGCCCTTGGTACTAAATAGTTTTACTAATATTCTGAAATAACTAAATGACTTAAGATACATAGGGGAGTAACTCAACAACCCAATTCTTTACTACATAAGAAGAGAGGAATCTTCTCTATTAGGCCTATATAATTAAGCGAGTCTAAGTTATTCCATTATATGCTCTCTTAAGAAAATATTGAAGGGGTAGAGTAGACTAGAAGTACTCTTCCCTAATAGTATAGTAATAGAAGGCCCCTTAACTTAAGAAGGGGGAGTTTATAGATGGAAATACTCGTGACTAGTTCTTAATTATTAAGAGGTATATTACTAAAGATAGAGCTTGCCCCCTATTTATATAAAGATCTTTTAGTTAAATATGCTTAGTAAATAGATAAAGGGTCTTTGAATACACACTTAATGAGGCATTCCATTTATACTTTAAAGATTATACGAAGAGAGAGGCTATACCTTTTGATTAAACACCTTTTTATATAATTATGAATGAAAGATAGTTATGAGATCTTCTTTAGTAACCTATACTTTTAGTTTATAACAAGGTAGTATTTATGTTAAAGATGTATAATTGATTAAGACTTCTTATTTCTTAGTATAAAGTTCTCGCATTACCTCATAGGGTTTATTCTAATAAATATGTATCATTAAGATATGAGTACAAGTATAAAGGGAAGCTCCTCTTTCAAGTCTTATATAGAAAAATAGTAGCGTATAATTCTAAAGGGCCCCTCAATAGTGTATTCTCTTTCCTTAAGAATTACTAACTTAGAGAAAATCGCAGGTATAAAATACTGGTACTAGAAGATTAGCATTCAAGGCTTTAGTAGATATTTATTCCTCCTTAGTACAAATATCCTTCTTTAACTAACTTTAACTATTTGCTTGAGTATAAGTAACTACCTCCTATATAATTTATATAATTACCCAAAGCCTGAACAATTTATTAGAGGAATTAATATAGAGATGCTTATTTTTTAAATATTTTCTCAAATCTTCTTAAGTAGCAGTAGAGAATATTATAGAGTGTGATTCTTAAATATGTAAGTATCTCTACTTTCCCTTTAAAATTTCCTTACAACTAATTTAGTATTAGATTTCCCCTAAAACATACGAGAGTGTATGCACCTTTTCCTCTACAAATATTAAGTATTAATTTACATTGTTTAATATAATCTATTTAATATAATAGGTATAATAATAGAATAATAGGTAACTCTTTACTAAGGTACAAAGGGAGCTCTTATAGATGCCCATTATACTTTAGAAGATACTAGTCACCGGGCATACATCTTTCATACTATTGCCTTAAGGGTTTTAAATAGTAGCATATCTAAGTCCTAATTATCCTAGACACTTATTCTCGTAAGGGGTATTCCATTCATAGTTAAAGACTAAACAATCCCCTATACAAACTTATAAGAAATACAAGGTGCTTCCTCTCCAGCAGTATTTAGGTATTTACCTTTTATAGAATAATCTAAGGATACAAAACCTATAAATATATGTGGTTCCTTCTTTAATAAATTAATACGTATAAGGTTTTTAAGTAAACATCTCTATTTCATAAGGCACTAGTGTAAGAAGAAAGCCTGTTATGTATAACTAGTTATGTAAGGAGAGACTTATAAGCACACTTTTTACTAAGGGTATATGTAAATAAATGCTTGAGTAGCTTCTTAATATTTTAAATAATACTTAAGTATAATAAAGCACATAAAGAATTTTATGTACAAAGAGAGCTCTTTTAGTAAAGTGTAAATAGGAGCTTCTAATGGAGAACACTTAAGTTTATAAGGTATACTAGAGAGGAAGACTTCATTACACTATTAAGTAAGTTAAATTTGCATCAATCCGCTAGCGCTCGTTAAGGTTTAATTATAGGTAATCTGCCTCTAGTATATATATATATGATACTTTAAGGAGGAGCTCCTAGTTATTCGTACATAAGAAATATTTTACATAAAGACGTATAGGTGTACATGTGCCTTACTGCTCTTTTCTTTATAGTAGGAGAAAATGCTAATATATCTATGCCCTATTATTTTAGATACTTAAAATGTAATAAGGCACTCCTTTTCATAAAAGTATGATAAGAAGGGAAAGAACTAGTACATAAGGGTGTTTTACATAGAGATTTTTTTTATAACAATATAAGAATAACGTGTGAAGAATAACCATAAATAACGCAATCATTTAATAAGAGTAATAGACTTTTCACACACAAAATAGCTCACCCTTAAGTTAAGTATTTAGTAGAGTATAGTTTCTAGTATAATTATGTGCTAAATTAAGTATAAGAAATAATTAATAGAAGGGCCCTAAAAAACTATTATTATATGGAAGAACTTCTAAGGAGACGCCTATACTTTATAATAGAATAATAGATGTACTAGAGAGAAAGCTCCTTTCTTATAAGATATAATTTTCTAAAAAAGGATAAGAGATAAAAACATATGCTTTTCTACAACCTATACAATTATATAGATATCGTAACACTAAATAACTTTTAATAAATATTTAATACAATAAAATAATAATGTAAGTGCCCTTTATTTATTCTCCCTAATAAAAGCTAGCATATTCTTTGTAAAAAAAAAATAGTCTTAATCAAGTCTATCTTTTAAGGCATATCTTAGGTATAGAGAAACTAAGAAATCTCTAAGATGAAGGGCGCCTCTTGTAGAATACCTTAAGTAAGCGTGCCCAGTCTTTTTTAAAAGGTGATGAGTAAAAACTCTATATTATTACACAAGAGAGATAATTAGGGTTCTCTTTAAACATAACGGAGTATAAAAGTATTAATAGCCTCTTCTCCTTTACTAAAGGGGCATTTTAAGTATGTTCTAATATAATTAAGTGATAAGTGTATAATCCTAGGTATATCTCTATTTTAAAGGAAGTCTATAGTCTTAACTAGAGTCATAGAATTATATAATTAAGGCTTGAATTCTAGTAAAAAATTAAAACTCTATGCTCTAGTACCTATTATTAACATTAAATAATTAAGACTTATTAAGGTAAAATAATGTACTCTAATTAATACTTGAATTATATTTAGTAGATAAAGAAGAGAGTAAGTAATATTTTTTATTAGGTAATTTTACTAGATAATAACTCATCTTTTTACTCAAGTCCCTTTACATAAATAGAGTCTAGCGAGTGCCCCTATAACTATATCCTAGAGGGTTCGTATATGTAATTCCTTTATTTCCAGAGCTAATTATAGAATATTGAGTGTTACTCATAAGATCTTGTCCTTTACTTAATAGAGTTTAATAAATTACCCCTTATTCTATAGAATGAGTTACTTAAGAAAGGGTATCTATCTTTTATTTTAAAAGGAGTAATACACCCATTTATATTCTATTATTTAAGTTTTTTTATAAAATAACTCATAAGTGAAGAGGAAAGAACTTACCTTTTCTTCTTTAAAAAGTTTCATTATATGCGCTTCTATGTACCCCTTTACTTCAGATTTTAAAATGCATCGTAGTCCCTATATAAAATGGATAGTATTATTATCTTTATAAATGACCCTTATAAATAGTATCTAAAGAGGACCAGAGTAGTATACTATGTTACCCTTTTGCTAGGTATGTATATTATAGAAATATGACTTAGAATATTTTTAATAACTATATAATAATGGAAGAACTTCTCTAACTATCTTTTACAGTAGACTAAAGGTATCTCTTATATATTGCAGTTTTTTAAGGAGAAACTTATTGCAATTGTAATGCTTTTATAAAAAAACTCTCTAATAAATTATATTATGAAAGACTAATATTTTATATTTAAGGCTCTAAACAAAGGTTCTTATTATAAATAGAATTTACTAAGACTATTATAGAATTGCTCCTATAAATATTTCATTATAAGTTAGGGTACTTAAGTTCTACCTCCTTTATAAGGTAATATAGGGCGAAAGTTATATAACTCTAGTAGTCTCATAAATAGCAGGAATATACTTCATAACTAGATCTAATCTATAAGGACAATACTCTGGTAAATACTTATATTATAAAGAGGCGGCGCCAAGTAATCTTATCTTTCTAATAACGAATAAAATGAAGAGTAACTTGTAATATAAGATAACTTTTAAGTACTATAAGAATAGTTCTATAAGTAAGGAGATTCTACTCTTGCCCCTTGTTTTAAAACTATTTACTAGTAGTTAATTATATTTTTTTATTTCTTTGCAAGAACTTTTTATAAGTATCTCCTAATGCGCCTAATTATATAAAGGGAGTGTCCCTAATAAAAAAGAATTTCATCTCTTAAGAGAGTCCATTTATAGAGTACTTATAATTGCTTGCCTCAATAAATTTATAAAAAAGTAGTAGTAGTAGAATCTTTAAAGTGATAAGGGTAAGACATAATACTCTTTTTATTATTTTATTAATAGGGCATCTTTCTGAGTAAACTAATATTTATCTTAAGGAAATAAAATAAACTTTAGAAGAGATTAACTCCTTCATTTATATTATACACAAGACTGGCTGCAAGAAATACTTAAGTATACATTTATATCTTAGACAAACTTCATTACTTTTTTTAAGTAATAATAGAAATAGGGCGCCTAGTGCAATATGTATTTTATTGCTTAAATTTTTAGGAGAAGGCTTATTATTAAGAAATACTTGCGAAAGAATTTTTTTTTATGAAATAGTTTAGCTACACTTAGAAATCCGTGCGCTTGACTTTAATTTTAGAAGATTTGAGAGTAGAATTAGACCTTTTATTATACCTATGCTTATATAAGGGAGAAGATACTAGTCTTGCTTTAGTACCATAATGAATAAGTACTCTAGTTAGAAAAGTATACACTTATTTTATGAAGAGAGGATGGTGCTATAGTATTCCTTTATAACCAAAGATACTTTATGTACTAATTCATCTTAAAGAGACAGTACCCCTCCAGATTAGTTAAAGAGAGTGGCATAAGACAGCTTAATTGATTTCTAGGTATTTTATCCCTCCGTCTTAATAAATGGATAAGACTTTTTCCTTTTTTTATGAGTTATTAATAGAGTATATGTTAAAACTACTTTCTACTTATAAGTAAAAGGGACTGTCTTTCGTCTAAAAACATTTATAAGCTATTGCTAATCTTATACTCCCTTAAAACTCATTCTCTTAAGTAGTATTCTAAATTTTAATATAAAATTATATTCTATAGCAAGAAAACTCTTGCAAACATAGCCTATAGTTAAGTACCTAAGACTTATTTACGCTAACTTTTATTTTATCTACTATAGTTTCTTCCCTAAGAAATATTCACGTAATAAATATCTATAAAGCGATAAACATGCTCTTTTTTCATATATTTGCGAGGGTAACAATGTGTTCTTCTGTCTCTTTATAAGACTTTATTAAAGAATTAAGCGGTGGGTTTTCCTCTACCTTCCTCCTACTTACCGCGTAAGTTACTAGGTTTGACCTTTCTTTTTCATTAGGCAATAAATAGTATTTTAAGAAATAATTAAGACTTATACGTATTTACTCAAGAATAGATTTCTCTTACTAAACTAGAAACTGCGGCAAGTACTCTATTTCATATTATCATTATACTAAAAAAGGTTTAAATATAATCGAATAGTAATAGATTATTTGCTATACTTTACTTATATAATAGAGATGATTTTAACAATATTCTTTTTGATTACTAGAAACTCTTTAATTAAAAATGAAGTAGATTATCTTTTCTATAATTGTATTTACTAAGGTTTTATCCTATATGTAAGTTCTTGCGTATAAATACGATTACTCAAATAAAAGTTTTCGGCGCTTGACTTTAAAAATTAAAACATATAAAGGGGTCTTCTTGCCCTAAGTTATGCCTTTAAGAAATATTCTAGCTTAAGTTTACTTTAAATTATCTTTCTTAAGTAAGTAGCATACTTAGGGTACATATTCTAGTAGAGTAAGTTGTATAAGAAACTCTAGGGCACCTGTACTTTATGGAGCACTAAGGGAATAATTTAGGGGTACTTGTTAAGAAAAGAGATGCATATTTTATAACTAAACAAGGCTAAAAGCATGCGCTATTCTTTTACAATAATTACATCTCTAAGGTCCGGATTAGAACTCTTTTTACATTATATAGCAAGTAATTTCCCCTAATTAGCTCATTTTAAATACATCTGTTAGTTCTTAATAATAGTTATTTATAACTATTTTAGGTATAATCTAATTTAGGTTATCTATAACTAGCTATATAGGCAAAGAGTGGCTGTACTAAGCGCTTAATAAACATTTCTCTAGTAACACTCTATATAGAATAGTACTACGCTCCCTTATTAGTTACTTCTTATGGTTAAGATCTAGTAATTTATTTATAATACAAGCGTAGAATAATTTTATCCCTTTAGTAATTAATTATTAAGAAAGAAGGAGATAAGTATACACTTTCTCTAAAAAAAAAAAGATTGCACTATGTAATTCCCCGCGCTAAAATATTTAAATGAATAGTCAGCTCTAAAGGAAAGGGTTATACACACACCACTGTTCTACTAGTTGAAAGAGAGGTTTGCCCTTACGCATTACGCGTTATTAACAACTGGGGCATTATATAAAAGCTTATTAACACACATAGAAGAGAGAAGTCACTCTTAGTTAACCTTACATATTAAAAGTATATTTCTAGTTACTTGTTATAATCGTGCTATCTTAAAAGTAGAGTTGTTATATTACTTATTTTTGTAATTTATACAAGATGCCTAGGGGACTAATTATTTATTAATACTTATAAAGTCTAAAAGCTTAGACAAAAGGGTTTATAAAGAGATTGATACTGCTATGCTAGTGTTCCTGACGCGCGCTCTTGTTAAAGGGAGGCGCTTAAAATAAAAGGTATTCTTCCTCCTTCAATAATTGAACTCCTCTATACTCTAATAAAAAGATCATATTAATATATCGTTAAAGAGATAATGTCCTTTGTGTTATACTTTAAGAAATAATTAAGCCTTAAATATACAACTGCTCTGAAATGGGTAAACCCCTTAAACTATCTTATTATTAAAGGGGAAAGATCTGTATCCCTTTAATAATATATTATAAATATATAGTATGTGCATTCCTCTGATAAATTTTAGAGCACGAGGCAAAGAGATATTCCCACTAATACTTCTATAAAAAGGGACTTAATCAAATTATTTGCTCAAATAATAGTTAGATCTCTAAAACTTCCCCTACTGTACAATATTATAAGGCTAAGTCAGGTAATTATCTAATACTTACTTTAATAGGAAATAGAGTGCCTAGTAGAGTTACTTATACAGAAGCGCACCTCTTCCATTACTACTAGCGCTAAATAATTGTGTAAAAGTGTAAATACTATTATGCCTTAATAAAAAAAATGTCAGCTCTAGGGTACATAAAATAAAAGGTTCTAGCTTTTATCAATAAATTATTGCAATATAGATAGGTGACTCTAAAATAGCGTGCAAATTATACCTGAATTGGAGTATAAATTTATAGTACATTTAGGGGCTAGTCACTTATTTTTATTTTTTTTAAGAGATAGTACGTAGGCTACTACCATTTTACATAGTATATGTAGAGGAGGTGTATTATATATTATATCTAAACACATATCTTAAATTCTCTAGTATAAGTAGGAATTATCTCTTCCCTTTAAAGTTATTGTATAAATTATTGGTAAATACATTTAGAAGGGAGTTTCTAGCATTAAATAAAATTTAAATAATTGCTAAGGGGACTATGTATGGGAGATCTTATTTTATAAGGTATTCCCTTAATACATGACTACTAGTAAAAGGCTAGACTCTTTATATAGAAAAATAGTTTATATTAAATTTATTCTTGAATTAGGTACATCTATTAAGGAAAGATTCTCCCTCTCCTTTAGAAAGTAAGGGGGTTCTGTAAAGAAGCACTCCTTTTTATAAAAAGGTATATAGAGTTTACTTAGTGTATATTATTGATTATAGATTTATAGGGGTAATATTTGTACGGTCAAAATTTTACTTTAAAAATATTTATTAGGCAGTCTTAATAATATAATTCTAGTTTTACTCTATAATCTTAAGCCTGCAAACTATGTTATAAGCTCTTTAAGATACAGACACTTTAGAGTGTTATAGAAGTTATTTAAGATATACATATTTCAGGGCTATAAAGAATACCCGCTGCTACATAGATAAGGAGTTTTTACTTACATAAATATTTATGTCTTGCAATGGAAGAGGTTACACGCATGTATTATACTTCTATAAAAGGGACTTAACTAGAATTTAAACAAGAGAGCATACTTTTCCCTTAACATGTCACTAATGTATATTGTTAATAATTAAAAAAACTCCTTAATAAAAAGTGATCCTATAATATAAGGAGGATTGTACCCTTATTATATAACATAAATAAAAGTTTTTCATAAGCAAACACGCGGAGCATCAAGAGTTATTTAAGTACAAGAATTATAAATTTTAGCTTATAAGGTATTATAATTTCCATCATATCCTGAGAAATTGCCCCTATTTATGAGTTAACTTTCTAGTATATTTATAGGAGAGCGCCCTATGCTTATACCTTGCTAGTTACTTAGGAGTACATATTTATATAAGATAAGAGCGGCTTACAAGTTTGCCCTTTTTGTCCTTTATATGAACGAACCTAGAACTAATTATTTATTAATACTTGTATAAGATATGTATAAGAGAAATCTTCATAAATAGAGTTTATTGGAAAGGTGTGTATTAATATATACAGTAAAGCTTTAAGGTAGAGATACTGCTTTTAGTGGCGAGGTGTACTTTTTCTTTCTAGAGTTTATAATAATATATTATAAAAGGTAGTAAAACTCTTCCCTATATCTCTATAGTAGTATTTAATTATGAACTACTAGGTTATATTTTTAAGATATAAGTACACTCTTACCTTTAATAAAGAAGGATAATTATGTATTAATAAGGGTATTTCTCTTCTTTAACTATAAGGCATTTAGTGTAAGTTAGTGATAGAGTTTTTTATTATAATAATACTTGTCTAAAAAAAGCCTGCTAAGTATAGTTTTTACTAGTTTACCGCAAGTATAAAGAAAAAGTTTCCCAATTAAGCAAAAGTAATTATTAAGGACGTAACATAGGTCATTACATAAAGTACTTAAGTAAAAGAAACCACAAGAGCTAGAGTATTTTATAGCTAAGACTCTTAACAAGATTCTATTACTTAAGTTTTTTTGAAAATATAAGATATAGCACTAATTTACTCCTTAAGTCTTAGTTAAATAAGTAACTAGAAAATACTAGAGAGATATAAAAATACAAGCTATAACTAAGAGAATGTATTATAAATATGGAGTTATTAGATATTCCTTTAACTTGGTAGGGAATAATACCTTAAGCTTTGTCTTAGATAATCTATAAAGAGTTGGTACAATACTTTTCTTGTCATATTAAGGAGATTGATCATTAAAAACTAATTTCTAGTAGAAGTGTACTATTACTATAATTAAGTTATAGTATTTATTCTAGTTCTACCACCTAGAAAAGTACTCTAATAACTTAACTCTATAAGAAGAAGGGTAAACTATTTATACACTTTATAATTAAATTATTTGGTAAGGGAGGAACACACCCTTTATGTAAGGCGTCTTTAAAGACTATATTATGCATAACTTATCATTTTGTAGAGTTTATAGGAGCAACTTAATTTAATTATAGGCTACTCTAGGGATCCCCTTCTTATTTATAAATAACATTTTAAAGGTTTAAATTCTTTCGGCACAAACTATATTTATATAAGGGATATAAAGGCGCATTAAGGGAGCTCGATCACTACTTACTATAAAATTTAAGGATCGTTAAGCTATTATATTATGTATACTTTATGAAATACTTTTAAAAAGAAGGCATAAAACCTATTTTAATAAATGTATGCCCATATTATCTATAAGGTATCTTAAGAAAGCCATCATCTTTATTCAATTATTTAGGGTAAATTAAGGAGTTTTCTATAAGCACGCCTCCCTACTAGCTTTTAGAGAGTACATACAGAGTTCATGCCTAATACTAGTGTTACATAAAGTAATATACTTAGGAGCCAGTTATAACATTATTGTTTAGGCACTATAGCTCTTGTTATAATAGAAAATACCCTTAGTATTTTCTATAAGCTCCTATACTAAATATTTATAGAAGAATATTCTTAATAATAGAGGAGACTTAAGCATAACTCTCTTGAACGCCCTCTTTTCTTAACAAGAACGCGAGGGTGGTACTTTATAAAGTTATTTTACAAGAATTTATAGTATACCGTTCAAATAGGTTCTAGAGATGCTCTAGTTGTTTGCAGAATATTTAATGAGTTGCGTAAAGGAGCATTCATTATATTTAAGAAGGTATTACTTATACAGGCTATTACAAAATTTCCCACATAAATTAAGAAATAATGACTTCTTTTTTTACAAGTCTTAAGTATTAAATCAGTAAGTAATACATAAGACACCTTTTCAACTAGTTTTCATATAGTATCCCTTTTGTAATTAGCAATTCTAAATATCTAAGATATCATGGAAATATACTGCCTCTATAGTGAATGTGAATACCTCTTAAATAATTAGTCTTAGTTTAAACATAAAAGTTATGCACTCCCTAGAGAAGAAAATTTATTTATAGGAGAAATTACCCTATAAAGTAGCGAGTAACGCACTTTATTAAGAAAAGAGCGCATTTAAGTAACTCCCAATATAATGAAGTAATTTAGATCATGTTAATAATTATATAGTATGAAAGAGGGGTAGTGTAACTCTATTAAACTACTTCTATAATAATGCATATAGTTATTATTAAGTAATTAAAACATAAATGGAAATAATCTTTTTAGGCAAATATTTATACTAACTTATTTAGAGGGAAGAGATATACTTAATAGAATTCTTTAAGACTGCTTTATAGTATACACTGTGAAGATATATTATATAATATTTACTTGAGCGCATTATAAAGAGAGTGTACCCTTTAATGATAAAAGTCCCTTTTTATATTTTTTAATAATAAAGAAGAATTGTTACTTCTTAGGTAAATCTATTTTATAAAGAGCATCTGGAGTGAAGTATAGAATATAGAAACGCGTTTTAGTAAATATATGATAGAGAAGTGTTGACTCATCTATTATATATTTATTATATAAAAAAGTAATAAAAAAGAACTACTCTCTCTTAACTTTGTTATCGCATAATTGTATAGTAAGTAAGAATATACATCACTCTCTGGTAGACAAATGTATTTATTAGGTGAAGAAGCTCCCTTATATCACTTTATAATAAGGTACTTAAAGATAGAAGTGTCTCTTTTATTATACTTAACTTGTTTTATTATATAAATATAACTTTTAAGGATATTATAGAGTGCGAGTAATTATCCCTTCTTACTTATTTATACATCTCTTTAAATAAAGAGTTATTCCTTTTAGTTAAGTCGCTTGGTGCTACACCAATTTATTTAAGGTAAGACTTATATTTAGCAAAGTATAATACTCTACCTCTATAATACGTAGCATACTTCTAAGGCAAGTATAACTCTCGTCTATATTATATCTTTTTTATACTTAAGCTCTTTCCATATTTTAGGGAGCACGATTTATTAATACTCAACTAATGTAATATAAACTTATGTAATTATAAAAATAAAAAGTAATTTAGGGTATAAGGGAAGAAGGTACTTCTTAGGCTTTAATAGAGTGTAGGAAAGAATTCTCTTCATATAAATAAAAGAGAGTACTTCTCACAGAGCAAGTTAGGGTAAGCTCCATATACTAGAGTATAATTAAGTCTATCAATATTTACTCTAATTAGCTCTTATTATTAAAAAATAAAGAGAAGAAATTTTATTATTACTACATTAGTTATTAAAAAAAGACAATACTCTTCTATAAATATATTTTTTAATAACAATATTAGTTGAGTAAAATACCCTTTTAATTAAATAGAGTGCTTTTATTTACTAGAGTGGTTAGCTTATAGTATAATAAAACTCTAGTAGTATTATAGGGCGTACTTACTGCCTCTAGGTATGTATAAAAGGTGCCAATTAAGAAACGACCCTCTTTAGAATTATACGACAGATTATACGATATTTTAAGTTAAGGTACTCTATTTTTCATTATTTTATAGGGGAATTTCTCTTTTATAATGCTTATATAATGAATGAATGAAAGCTTGAGCAAAGGCATAAATCTATAAACATGTGTAAGGTATACTCTATTCTAGCAAGGGTTAAAGCACTCGATTAGCTCGATTCGGTATAAGTTCTCTATAAATAGACTAATTTATTTTTAGAAAAGTATTTATGTAAGCGCGTATATTATATATTTAAAGCACATATTTATAAATAGAAGAAAGGAATTATTACCCTAATATATCTTTTGTAGAGCATAAATTATACTAGGGGATAGGCATGCGCAAGCCATCTTATTCTAAATAAATTCTTAGGTACTAGAGCTAAACGCTCTCTAAGATATAGTTATAATTTATGATGTAAATCTAGTTCTTCTTATAGGGCTATGGTATACTCTTTTTATATCATAACCCCAGTTATTTAACTTTATTAAGACTATATTTATTTATAATTATTTAGTAAAAAGGCCGCATATTTACGTAAAAATAAATATATAAATATAAGTCTCTACTATAAAGTACTCCGCGAAAGAAGGTACCTTAATATCTCTCTTCTTAATAGCATGATAAAGTCTAACTAGTAAAAGCCTAAAATACTTTACGCAGGAGAGATCTTTAAACTACTATAATTAAAAATCTAATTAATAAGTAACTCTCTAAACATATAAAGAGCTAGTCGACTCTCCCTTTTTGCCTTTATGCTTTGCTAATACAAGATTACGTAATTAAGCTTTTGTCATCATATTATAATAGTTTTCCTTAATATTAATAATTGCTAGGTAACTAATTCGTTCTCTTATTATTTGTTCTTATAAAATACCTCTAAATAAAACTAGTACTATATAAATTAGCAAGTAAAGCTAAAACTTATTTCTTCATAAAAGAAAGGCAAATATTTCCTACCCAAGCAAAATTATATAATATAGAGTAATTCCCATAGCTATAAATTAAATTTATACAGGGATAGTTTTTGTCTTAAATTAGAATACTCTTATAATATATAAGATTTAAGAAATATACGCTTTTTTTTATTCCTATAGACCCTTAATTATTTAAGCCATTTCTTATAAAGAGAGCAGAAAGTTTTGCCTATTACTACTTTATAGAAGTGAGTACTTATCTAGTTATTCTCCTTTAGTCAAGATGTATTTATAAAGTATAATTATTCTGGCTTAAGAAAGATAACGTATACTTCTTCTATAAAAGGAGGGTTAGTGCACACTTTCCTTGTTCAAGAATTGAGACTTCTTTAGGTTATCCTAGAAATGTTTATACATAAAAAGTGACGCTTCCCCTCAGTCTATTTTAGTAATTATATCTTAAGACACCTATATTAGAAAGGAGTTGCCTACTCTCGTAATTAGTGTTTATATTAGCTATGAATTTTAACAAGATAGGCATTATCCTTATTTTATAGAGCTTTCTATAAAAGTCTTTGCTATAGTACTCGTCTTATATCATGATAGAGGTATCCCCTTAGACTTTATACTATAGGTAGTAAAGCACTATTCCCTGTCATCGCTTAAGTCTTTACAAAATTATTTCAAAGTAAGATAGTAACTAGACCCCTTTTTATGGAGGAAAGTATAAATAACTTCTTCTCTTGCAATTGCTAGGAAAGGGGTATTACCCTATATATAATATTATTATATTAAGTGCGCTTGAGTAATTCATTAAATTTAAAGGTTTTAACTAAAGAGCTATCAGTAACAAGTGTTAAATTACTTCTCCTTTTAAAGGGCTATTTAAAGGTGTACCTAGAAGGATTCCCTTATATGCATGTATTTCAGTACCTTAGATTATTTTTGCACACATGTAAAAGCATATT
Source organism: Plantago elongata (assembly GCA_036897095.1). NCBI lineage: Eukaryota > Viridiplantae > Streptophyta > Magnoliopsida > Lamiales > Plantaginaceae > Plantago > Plantago elongata. The sequence continues at coordinate 10,778 of JAYMSP010000238.1, read as the reverse complement.
ATATCTATATAAGAAGGAAGCATCACACAGCTTAAGTAATACCTATTAATAAATAACTAGAAGTATAGAATAGAGATCCATATATTTGTAAGAGAAGAGTATGCTATATATTTTTTACTATTAAATAATTAATTAAGATTTAAAGTAAAGGAGTTACTTTTAAAATATTTGTTAGGGCTAAAGAGAGTTAATAGTACTCTACCGCTTGCTACTAATTGTGTAAGCTGACTTGAGACTCTATGCTATAGCTATATTTTCTAGTACTAGTTTTAAATAATTTAGACTTTTTAAGTAAAAAATATATATATATAGGTAAACACCTTATAATTTCTACCTTAAAAATGTGGCTTTATAGATATATTTCTAAGTGCCTTTGAAGAATATGTAAACGCCTTGAGTAACTCATCTATTAGCATGATAGTTTATAGAAAGAGCAGTGTACTCTCCTAAAATATAGATTGACTAGAGATAAGTAATTCCCTCCCCTAATATCTACAAAATACGTGAGTAAGTTTACACTATTTGATTATATTTAGAGAGTTAGTACAAAACCTATTTGTCCTAATAAATATATTTAATTAATAAGGCATAACTAAGTACTTTCTTAAAATATAATAATAATGATTGATAGCTTCCTCACTTACTAAAAGTGTTTCTTGTAAAGTGTGGTATTTTATCTTAAGTTTTAAGTGTTATTCTATAAGAGGAGAAGGGTATTTAACTCTACTAGCTTTAATACATAATAATGGAGTACTTAAAAATACTGTAACGAGTACGCTTACATATTATAAATAATTGTTAAATTAAAGGAATCTTGTATAAATAACACTCAAATGAAACCTCTTAAAGAGTCATGGATAGAACTAATAGTTTCTCTTATAATATCCTAACTCTAGTTTAGGACTACTTTAGCAGCTGCGTAATACAGAGATAAATCTCCTTAAAAACTACATATTCATTCATATTTTACAGAACAGAAAGGTATATTTTTCTTTAGAGTCTTTCTGTAAAATATGAATGAATAGTACCTTAGAGAGTACTATATAATTTTATACTTAATAAATATAGTAAGGAAACTGTTTAAAAATAAATAGGAAAAATATATAGCAAACTCTTGATTAAATGCACAATTATAATAAGCGAATACTCTAGATATCATAGTATAGGGAAGAACTTATAATTAATTTTATTTTATAGAGTAAAATGAAAGGTAAAGTGTAAGCTATTAATTACAGGAGTCTATTTTAAAAGTTCAGTACATCATATTCTTAGTATACTTCGCTCTAATATCTATGTAAGATGGATTAGTCCTCTTTCCTTACTAACACAAACAAAAGTATGCATGTTCAAGTAAATACTCCCCTTAAATAGGTTATATAAATTATAGTTATCCCCTAATATTATTAATATTAATAGATTAGGTTATTAAAAGGTTTTAATAGTACTCTTCACTTAAGTAACTGGGTACTCTTTAAGGAGAGTACTATATCTCCTTTTAGCTGATACATAATCAAGAGGGTATACTATAGGGCAAGTATTACTCCTTATATTATACCCTTTTAAGTATTTTATTTATGAAAAGTAAGAGAAGATACAGTACCTTAATAACTATAAAATCCTTAACAAATAAGGGAAAGGTATAATAATTATCTAGACTTAAATAATCTATGTTCATCAGTTCAAGTAATTCTCTAGTAATTACTACATAATAAAATTATTTTTACGCATTGCGTTCCTCTCCTCTACATATCTTATATCTAAGTGAAAGGGCATAAAAAGTGCGCATTATTAAAGGACAAAGCCTTAAGCACTTGTTTGTATTATTAATAGGTAAAAGTTATATTTATATTATAAAGTAAGATTATAGGTAAGAAAGAGGTAACTCCCTTATTATATATTTTTATATTTATAAGCATGAGCTCGCTTATTTATAACACTATATGTAAGATTTACTCTGTTCTCTTTAATTTAATAGGGCGGACTACTTTTAAATAATTGAGTATTATAAGCTCTAGAATCACTTTAAATATTTTAAGGTATCTCTGTAGTACTACTTTATGGTTAAAGTGCACACTATATAACCCAAGGGGTATAGCATAAATATTTACTAAAGAAAGAAGTAGCTCTTCTTCATGGTAATTTATATGTGCAGTAAGAAGCTTTCTTAGTATAATAGCTTATATTACTCAAACGTACTGGGTATTATAGGCAATAAGTACACCTCTCTTCTTTAAAGCGAGTATACTCTATTAATTCTAAAATAAATCTTGTAGGTATAGACTAGGTGTAGAAAGACTGGAAAATACTCTCTAACCCCTATACTAGGGAAAGATATTTGGTATAAAACTCTATAACATAATAATTAGAATCGTCTTAAGTAATAACAATATACTCTTGAGTATATACTTGTTTAATAAAGCCTCTTCAATAATTACTAGAGGAGTACTATATTTCATAGATATCCTTAAATAATATCTATTCTTGTAAGATAAACACTTAGGGTAGACTGAGCTAACACTTCCCCTCTAGTCGTCCGGCAATCTTTATTTATTAATCATTAATAGCTTAGAGGTATGTACTTCTAAATAATTTAAATTTTCCTCTAAAGTAAGGTAACCCCTCTCCTTATAAGCTCTAGTATTTGTAGCTTAAGTTAGTAGTGTAATTAGGCAAGTTACTCATCCATTAATACAAGAGAGAAGAAGGGTTAGAATAATAATTCCCCAAGTCTCTTTCTTTAAAATACTTTGCTATTGAAAAATATTTCCTAGCATAATTCAAGTTTAGCCCTTTATCAAATATAACGTTACATAGGACCCTCTAGATAAGTTAGGTGTTTGCCAAGGGCTTTCTTTAGAGAGTCTTCTTAATATTTAAATCGTTTGCAATAAAATCTATAAAATATAGAGGTACCTTAACTTAAGAAAGAACACGCAGGCTAAGGGGTAAGGACTAGACTGGCGCCTCTTCTTTTATAAACTTTTATATATAAAGGACGTAGAGATAGAGTGTGTGCTTATATTTAAGTATCTTTTCAAGTCCTCAGTAATAGTTGTAGATAAGGTACTTCTCCTTAGTTAAAATGATATAGAGCGACAAGATAGACTCTTTTTTGTATAATTTGATAGTACTCTAGAACGTATTTTAAACTAATATTTGTTAAGGGAGAAGTTCTCTTAAAAGCATACATCTAGATACTCAATCTCTCTAGAAGAGGAAGATCTATTAATACTTAATAATTAAGATTTAATAAATTATTTAATAATATAAGTATTACTGCTTTAAAATAGTTAGTCTACCCCTAAGTAATATGCATATTTTTCTCTAGTAAAGTAAATAGAAATAAACTTTAGTTATGTAAAATAATATCTTGTTGTTACTAAGAAAGCCCCTGGAAATACTAGCATCATTTTATTTAAGTTTAGCTTACACTCTTTCCCTTCTAGCAAAGTATACTTTTTTTATTAAAAACTTAACTACAGAATCTAGTAAAGTAGTAAGCTTTTCTACAGTTATTTTATTTTTAGAAAATACGTAGTTTAATACATATATTAAAGAGTACTTATATAATATTACTCGGTTAATGCTATAGTGAAAAGGTATTTTTCAGTCACTATACACCAGCGCACTTGTTGTTTAAAGATAGGCTTGATTATGACCTTACATATTCTAAATAGGGGAGAGTTTAAATAATAGAGGCTAGTAATCACATACTTAATAAGCTAAGCTTATACCTAAGTTATTTATAAGGAAGAGCTGCCTTATTATCCTTATTAAACAGATACAGTATGTATTAACTTAGAGTAGCTTAACCATTAAAGGCTAGTACTTCTTACCCTTAAAGAAAGGCTGTTATAGAGAATCTTTATTATAGCACCTTAAGTTTTAATTATTAGTTTAAAGTAATAAAAATAATAGGAAAGCAACCTCCTATAAAAGTATAGGGGTAAACTCTCTTTCTTCTATTACTATAATAATTAGGTAAATGCTATAACACTGCACTAAAGGCGGAGTACTTTATATTTATAAGGGTATCTATCTTCTTTTCTTATAGAGTCCTATAATTCTTTAGTCCTTAAAGGGAAAGGCAACTTTTAAGTGCAAAGGAGGCATACTCTCTTTTTATAAAAATACACAGCTCCCTTTTGCCATAAAGTTTCCTAGTTATATGATTAATACTCTCTTGTAAAGTATACGCGTTTTAAGTGCTCGAAGGTGACTGGCCTCTTATCTATATATAATTACTTAAGGATATAAGTGTTAGGGGTAAATTCCCTCATATAGAATACTCTAATAGTGTATCTTAATAATAACTTAATGAGTCTCCATTATTTATTTCTAGTATTAGATCTCTGCGTTCAGTAGTAAATAGGGCATTATCTGTTTTCCTTCTATAGAGTTCTTTTTTTATAAGGTATAAGAGGAGGACATATTATATACCTTCTCTATTTTGTTAAACTACTTATTATAATCCCACAACTCCTTTATTAATAATTACATGTTTTTATAATAGCTTTACCTTAAATATTTTAATTTTTATCCCTATGTATAGAATTTATAACTCAGGTAAGTGCTACATTTTAGCGGAGAAATGCCCTTTTATACAATAAAAATTCTTTCATAATTATGACATAGAAAGTCTCACTAAGCAAAGGGTATAGTACAAGTTCTCCTTATACCTCTATCATAATAGTATAGCCTAGATAAGACTTATTTGAAATTGTAAAAGATGAAAACACTCCTCGGAATACTCACTTATTATAGGAAAAGGGTTTACTTTATATACAGCTATATTTGAGATTTACTTATAACTTATATTAATTATATGGTATAAATAATCTCTAGCAAAATATTTTCCATTTTAAATAATTGAATTATAATGCGTTATTATTTGTAAACTCTTACAAGATAAAGCTTTTTTATTTTAGTCTCACACTAAATTAAACAAATAACTTATAGGCTAACTTACTAAAGGGGCTTTTTAAGATAGATATAGTATTAACTTATGCCTAACTTATCTAGGAACTCCTTAAGTGTTAAACCTAGTATTTCTTAAAGTAACTTAGAGTAATAAGTACTTTAATTATATCATTTTATATGAATAAAGTATATAAGGAGTAGCCTGGAAATTGCCTCTACCTTGGAAGTACTAAGGCAAGGATGATTACTCTATTGCTACTGCTATACCCAAAAATAATTATACTTAAGCATTTATACGAGATATCTTTAATTAAGCAGGAGTGCTATAATTTAGGCAAGAGAGGTAGAACCTTCGCTTCTCTTATTATTAATGATTAAGCTACTAAGCATGCTACAGCATAACTATTATCTTTTAAAGTATACAAAACTATACTCTTAATAATACCTAACTACTACAGCGAAGAGGCGCCGTAGTATACTCACAAGAAGAAAGATTTGTAGAGACTTAAGTACTGCCTGCCAACTATAATAATGAAAAGTACACTCGCCTTATATATATATTATCTCTGAGCGCTCGCGGATTGATGCAAATTTAACTCATTTTAACCTCCTACTAGAGAAGATTGAGGGCCTTCTTTCACCCTTTTCCACTTTATTAGTAGGGCCTTGCCCATTTCCCTAGTTCACGGAAATGGATCACCATACCTTTTCATAGTCTTAGTACGTGATTTCCTATAATATTTTAAAGAAGAGAGATACTTAATAAATACTTAAGTTCTCTCTTAAAGCCCTGACAAGTGACCGTACTCTAAAGCATTAAGTGCTTCGAAAGAAAAGGTAGAACGCTAGAATGCGGGCGCTCTATATGTCCTTCCCCTATTATACTTATTTTATCTTATAATAATAGTTATTTAAGAAAGACCTGGTAAGAAAAGATCTTTGTCTAGCTTATATAGTTCAAGGGTAATTTCCAGTATAACTGTACCAAGCATACTTGTTTAAAGACATGCTTAATTATGATCTTATTCTACAAAAGCCTCTCTCTAAAGTTACAAAGCGATAAGTACCCCGCGTAATCTACGTTACTAAAAGGAGAAGCATCATCCATCAAGCAATCGTGATGGGTCCATCTAACGCTTGGCGAGGTCTTCCTAAGAAAGACTTTTTGTTACCTACTTGCAACCTAGCAGCAGAGTACTTTAACTAAAGCGCCATATTTTGTAGCCCACAATTCGCGGGTTCGAATTTTGTTTTCTTCTAGTAAAGTTATTCATTCAGCAAGTATACTGAAATCTGTTATTTGCTGGCTTTCAAAGCAGTTCCTTGGCACCCAGTAGTATATCAATCTTCTTTAGAAGAAGACATGGACAATCAGCAGCACATTGAATAGATTGAGAGATCTAGCGAAATCTCTCTCCCTTCGCCGAAAGATTTTGAATCAGAGTTGATACGTCAAGAAAGAAAGTATGCCAACTCCAATCTTCCTCTCTGCCTGTGATGCAGCCGAAGCTTGGCAACTCGGATTTCAAGATCCTGCAACACCTATGATGCAAGGAATTATCGACTTACACCACGACATCTTCTTCTTTCTCACTCTCATCTTCGTTTTTGTTTCTTGGATCTTAGGTCGCACTTTAACCCACTTCCACCATCAGAAGCATCCAGTTCCACAAAGAGTTGTTCATGGGACTACGCTTGAGATCATATGGACACTCCTCCCTTCCATCATCTTGATGTTCATCGCTATTCCATCTTTCGCTCTACTTTATTCCATGGATGAGGTCATAGCTGATCCTGCTTTAACTGTAAAGGCCGTTGGGCATCAATGGTATTGGACTTATGAATATTCAGACTACAGCACTTCCGATAATCAGTCTCTAACGTTCGATAGTTATATGATTCCAGAAGATGATCTCGAGAAAGGTCAACTACGTTTATTAGAAGTCGACAACAGAGTCGTTGTTCCAGAGAAGACGCACCTTAGGATTGTTCTTACCTCTGCCGATGTCCTTCACAGCTGGGCCGTGCCTTCCTTAGGTGTGAAATGTGACGCTGTCCCAGGGCGCTTGAATCAGACTTCCATCTTGATAGAACGAGAGGGTGTATACTATGGTCAGTGCAGTGAAATTTGCGGTACAAATCATGCCTTTATGCCTATAGTAGTCGAGACCGTTTCTGGGAAAGACTATGCTTCTTGGGTCTCTGATCAACTAAGTACTGCTTAGGCTTCAACTTGATAGACTCCTCGTTTCAGAATCTTAGAGCCTTCATGAAAGGTTAACGTGGAGCCTTCTCTCAGATCTACGCAATGCGTAAACCGATGCCACAATTAGATCCGTTCAGTTATTTCAGTCAATTCTTCTGGTTCTGTCTATCTTTCTTCACGTTTTACATTCTCGTCTGCAATAACAGAAACGGATTCCCGGGCATCAGCCGCGTTCTCAAACTCCGAACCCAACTGCTTTCGGAGCGTGAAAACAATATTTCCAGCAAGCGCACGAATTCTCAGATCTTAGAAAAAAGCTTTAGCGCTGCTGTTTCATACATTTACTCTACGCTGTTACAACTTTCTGAATGGTCTAAGACTCTAAGCTTTAGCAAGAAGATACCTTTGCTCCTCTCTTTTGGAGAACTTAAGCTAGCGCGAAGGCTTGAGGAAGATCTATGTTTTTGGATTTCAGAATCTTCTTCTAGCACTACCTTTAGAAAGGATAGAGTGCGCCTTCATTTCCTACGTGTCCAATGCAACCTCTAAGACAGAGGCAACTCGATCAATGACTAAAGGCTCTTATCTTTTATGAACTAAAACCATACCTCCGTTTAGCCAATGCAAGAACCTCCTTAACCCATCGTTGTGGTTTCTCAAAAGAACACTGTATTATACCCGATGCTCGAATCTCAACGACATGCTTTCCATTTGGTAGATCCAAGCCCATGGCCAATTTCAGGATCACTCGGGGCCTTAGCAACAACTGTAGGCGCTGTTATGTACATGCATTGCTATCAAGGAGGAGGAAGGTTGCTTAGCTTGGGCCTGCTTTTTCTACTCTATACCATGTTCGTTTGGTGGCGCGATGTTCTACGCGAATCCACTTTTGAAGGACATCATACCAAAGTTGTCCAATTAGGTCTGCGAGTAGGCTTTCTTCTCTTCATTATTTCAGAAGTCATGTTCTTTTTTGCTTTCTTTTGGGCTTCCTTTCATTCGTCGTTAGCGCCTAGCGTAGAGATCGGAGGTATATGGCCACCTAGAGGAATAGGCGTCTTAGATCCTTGGGAAATACCCTTCCTGAACACTCTCATCCTGCTTTCATCTGGAGCAGCTGTGACTTGGGCCCATCATGCGATATTAGCTGGAAAGGAGAGAGCTGCTGTTTATGCTCTAGCGGCTACTGTCTTCTTAGCGATAGTGTTTACAGGTTTTCAAGGCATGGAGTACGTGGAAGCACCCTTTACGATTTCGGATAGTATTTATGGCTCAACCTTCTTCTTAGCTACGGGCTTTCATGGTTTTCATGTGATAATAGGCACCCTTTTCTTGGTTATCTGCGGCATACGACAATCTCTAGGGCATCTTACAAAGAGCCACCATGTTGGCTTTGAAGCAGCAGCTTGGTACTGGCATTTCGTGGATGTCGTTTGGCTCTTCCTATTCGTTTCTATCTATTGGTGGGGCGGGGTCTAGTTTCTACCTTTCTTCTATTTCTTTCTCGCCTTTCGCGGGAACTTCGATCACTGGCTAAATGCAACAAGACATCTCTTCCGTTTTTTGAAGAAACCTATTGATCAACGACTAAATGTAAGCTACCTATCTAGAAACTCAGTCAAGAATCTTTCATGTTTGTACTCCTGTATTTCAGAATGCTTTTTTCTAGGGGTGACTCGCTAAGCTAATAAAAGCACGGACAAAAGCCTACAGCGGGTAGTATCGACCTGCTAGTAGTAAGAAGCTAAACGATGCCAAGAGTCTGAGAGGGCTCCCCATGTATAGCAGATGTGAGTTGACAGGGACCATAAAGACTCTACAGCAGCAGTGCACTAGAAGTAGAAAGCACCAAAAAGTCGAAGCATAGTGTACCAATCTTTGGGAGCCACAATAGTACCAAAGAGCAAGGATGATACGCAAATCTAGGAAGTCAGGAAGCTAGAGTATCGTTTTTATTCGGCAGCTTTCTGTCGAAGTGAACAGTCACGCTGAGGCAAATTATTAAATCAACGCGCTTTATGGGATGCGTGATGGGTGGCGGAGGTTTTAGAATGTCGAAGTCTAACATGCCTCTCCCTACTAGAAATTCGGAGTACACTATAGCAACTAATTTAAAAAGACTAACACCTTCTTTAGATAGCAACCCCAAAGCACGTAAGTAACATCCTAATAAAGCCTATTTTTAAATTTATTTGATAGGAGTAATAGTCCTTCTTCTTTTATTAGAGGGCAATCACTTACTAACTTAGCATAGATAAGGTATGAGTATTTACTGACTATAAAAATAGAGAAACTCTATCTCCAGTAATTGCCCGAGGTATTTATTTCATACAATAAAATATAAACCTAAGTTATCTTGAATATTTATGGATAAAGAGGGTAAATAGTAACTTGTAGTACATAAACGCTTGTGTATAGGTTAGTACTCGCATTTACAATTTCCAGTATAAATTATAATTTATATACGTTAATATAGCGCTTTCTTAAGTATTAAGTAAGTAGCACTTTATAAGTGGGTGAGATACTACTGATATACAGCAAGATACTTTTGTACGTAATAAAATACATATTTTAATAAGACTATATTTGGTTATAAAAGAACTAGCAATTACTAGGCCACCTTATAATTGTCCTTATATAGTGATCTATATTAAAATAAAAGTGGTATCTTATTTTTTATGAAAAGATACCATACCATCTTATTATACTCTTTTATATTTATAATACTTACCTTGTATCTAACATTTGGAAATAGGTGGCTAGTAGTTTTTAGTTACTAAATAATTATATCTTCAGCGTGCTAAATTATACTTTGCTTAACAAAAGGCTATACATTAATGTATTCTAGATAGGTTTTTATTATTCCTTCTAGACTATAAAAACAATCTAAAGAGACATCTTACTATAAAGTGTATGACTTAAGTAGTAAAGTACTGATTATTTAACAGAGCTTAGTATATTATAAAAAAAGCTAATATTGTATTATATCTTACTAAATACTTAAGGGTGTCCTGTATAAGGGTAAACTAACTTTTATAAAATAATTAAGCTATTTCATGTTAGCCTTCATGAGTTTTAATCTTAACCTTAGATTCTAGTTAGCCTTGCTAGTAAAGAATGTGCTAGTCCTCTCTATGTCTTCGTGTGTAAAGTAACTATGCACACTTCCCCTTTTACTTTACAATAAGCTTTCTTACTACATTTTAAGAAATACATACTTAAGTTATTATAGTAAAAGGTTATTTAAAAATACAGCTAAATATTACCTGACTATTGCTAAAGAGATCTACTATAATAGATTTTTTTATTTAAGGATAGATTTAATTATGTCTTTATATATCACAAGTAATTTTATTCTAACGAATAGGTTAGCCCAGTGTATAATAGTGCAGCACGCTATAAGTACTTACGTCTAAGCAAAAGAATAAGGGACTAGTTAATAGAAGCTTATACCTAATACAAGACTAATTACACTTATTATTGAGGTATCCCTAAGTAACTCTAAGAATCCTTGAGGGTAAAGTAAAAGTCCCCTTGATATCTAGTAGAAAGAGGAAGCTTCTTTTCTTGTACTAGTGCTTACTTAAGTACTAGTAAATAGAGGGGATTCCTAGTGTATCTTGTAAAATATTTTATAAATGATTGCGTAATT